>BSXT01002143.1:0-31526 GCA_030267785.1 Phytophthora fragariaefolia | reverse complement strand
GATAATTTCATCCAATCCTGGACTTATACATTTTTAGGTACGGAATTAGCAAATATAAACATTGTTTTATTGATTGAGAATCTGTGAAGTCAGCGCTTTGTAGCCGTTTTCTATAGTTGAAGCCGTCGTGGCAAGTGATGTTGGACCGAGACCAGTAGGACCCACGGCCTTACGATGTCGAGGGAGCTTGAAATCGTTTCCTCCCTCGTTAATGATGATGCATTTCAACACTTTTTGCAAAGTGAGGAAGCATTTCTCTATAGTTTGATATTTAACACTATTAAAAGCACTTGCTACAGCTTCGATGAGGCCGTCGATCTGCAACTCGCTCCCCCACCTCCTTGGCGCTGAGGCGGGTCTTCTTCGGCGGGCGTTTCGTAGGCCCCAGATGGTTTCTACAGAAGCGCGGCTAAGCTTGAAGAGCCGCTTGGCCTTCGCTATAGTTCCGTAGCGGAGGCGGCCTTCTTTACTTAAGGAGTAAGGAAGACCATCACCGCAACTCGCGTCTGAGGTGAGATGTCCTTGGCCCCGATTGTGCGTGACATATTAGTATGAAAATCCTTGTGTCCATTTAGTGTCCACCACCAACCGTTTTACGGTGGTCTTACGCCCGCCTTAGCCAAAACTATTTTAACCAATGAAATCATTCTAACAACTTTAAGTGGTTCACAAAAAACCAAACTACCTATAAATTGGTGGGACAGAGAAGTACGGTATTTAGATATGTGGTAAAATTGCCCAATTTTAGTGTGGTTCTGGTGCTAAAAAAATGCTTTTCAAGCTCGTTTTCACGCTACAAGCACTGCAAAATGTCGCCTCGGATACCGATGTCTTGGTGAAATGGGTAATTGAACGAATAACGCTCATTGGCCTATAGGTGTGGATAGGACGTAACACATGGGAGAGGTGCTCGGATTTGATACAAATGCAAAATGGGTTGGCTGTGCTCACTATCTAGCATATAAAATTGAAGAGATTTATTCCACATCTCCATCCTCAACGACGCAGATTTCTTCTTCGTCAACAAGCTCACACTCTTCCAGTGCCGCCGTGTACTTTCGCATCACGCGCTTGTAGAACTTGCACCAATGCTTAGATTTGATGCATGCAAACTCAGCAGTGAGTTTCGCGGAGAGATCTGTTAAATTATCAGCAGGACGTCGAGAAATTCTGCTTTTTACACGCCCCCAAACCATTTCGATTGGCTGCAGTTCGGGGTGGTATGTGGGCGTGTACATCAGCCTATGACCGTGGTCGGTTGCAATCCGGTGGGCTACGTACGTTGGAGCGCTCTTGTAGCCTTTGACGAGCTCAAGTAGCTGTGGAACGAACCAGCTAGGCTCAAAACCAATTCCTGATACAGCGTCAGATGTACTTGTTAGATTTATTAAAAAAACTAAAACATGCAAACTTACTGTGCCTGAACAGCTGCGCTTGGATGTCGGCTTTACGTGTATTTCTTGTGGGGGCAGGATCTTCTTGGCGTTTATGGTAGCTTGCTCCGTCCATGTGAATTATGCAGTGTCCATACTGTTGTAAGGTCATACACAATTTTGTAAGCCATTTCTCGAACAGGTCGGCGTCAAAATTGCCATGGTAATCGTCATCTCCTCCATTATTAGGCTTCTTAGTCAAGCTCCAATGGACAAGCGAGCCCGGTGCAAGCTCCCCATGCATGATACCGCCGCTTCGCGTCACAATTCCGGCACCAACTACATGTATACATATTATATTTATCACTTGCAAATTAGTGACATCAAAAAGGCAAATGAGATAATAATTTAATTTTGA
Source organism: Phytophthora fragariaefolia (assembly GCA_030267785.1). NCBI lineage: Eukaryota > Oomycota > Peronosporomycetes > Peronosporales > Peronosporaceae > Phytophthora > Phytophthora fragariaefolia. The sequence continues at coordinate 29,735 of BSXT01002143.1, read as the reverse complement.
AAGAAATCGCACCTGGCGTTTTGAGAACCGGATCTTGTCCTCAACTTGCCATTTTTTTACCTGAGATGTGGGTGACATTGCAATAACTTTCATCGAGAAAGACCTCGGGTTGTATGGGATGATTACGGCCATCTCGGACCAGCAAGCGCCGCTGTTAATACGTGGCTATGTAGGCCACATTGCCAGTAGTCTCTGCGAGATAATGATGGCTCTGACCACGCAAACGCCTGAATCCCATATCATTTAACCACACCCTCATAGTACGCGCATTGTGGCACTTGCCCATAACACTCTCTACGTGTTTACAGATGAGTTGAGCTGTTATCGAGTTGACAGCTTTGTTCTGTGCCACAACGTACTCACGAACAACTACGTATAAATCGCTCTCGTTGTAGATATTTTTGCGTCGTCGAGCTGATGGTGCAGTCTACTAGTGAAATATAAGATTCTGAGAAAACAGCTGTATAGCATAACAATGAGCAAAAACCCTAGGTGATCAACAACTGCAGGCGCACCTCGACGAAATCGATGTCTGGGTTGATGTTGCGGGCGCGCAGGACTCGAAAAATTGTGCTCTTAACGAAGCCAGTAGCCTCCCTAGTGCGTTGGCGAGAGTCGCGGCCTCCACTTCGATCTGCTTTCACCTCCATGACGAAATAGCCATACACGCGGACTACTAGGGTTTTCTCGGCTGGGCTGAGCTGGTGTCTGCGCTGCATCGTGCTGATTAAGTTATGATAGCTAGATATGTTTTGACTGACGGAGTAGATGCCCTGAAACAAATGCTTTTCTAAAAAGGATATTTTTATTGAGATGAGCTAGCCCCATCATTTTCTGTCCCTATAATAAGGGGTCTGCCTCGCACCCAGCAAACACGCTCAGAGGCTTCTCTTTGCCTCAACACTCGGCCACTTCTCTCTCTCGGCCTTACCAGCCAAGTCCGCTTTCCAGAGCTGGATTCTGCGCTAGCAAGCTGGGTTTCTTGCTGTAAGGAAAAAGGCCCAAGACATCATTGAGAAGCAAAACTAAAGAAATCTGTTCAATTTCTTTAGTCTTGCTTCTCAGAATGGTCATTTGCCATAGTTAAGCACCTCAAGTATCAATATTTTGGCTCGTCGTATTACTAATCAGTATAGAAAGGATAGAGGTCATCATTTACTTAGATTTGAATGTGGAGCCCTTGTGTCCGTATCAAGAGCCCACATTTTATCAGTGTTAGGATGTATTACTGATTGGGATATCGATCTCGAGAGGTCTGTCTGTACATGCACGGCTCAACATGGAGCGGGATTTGAGCAAGCTTTGCTCAAGTAAGAGCCTCAACAACTTCACAGATTACGGTCGATTTAGGCAAGGCATGTGTACTGAATTAATAGGCATATTACTTATGTATATGCAATCAGTGAATGCGTCTGTATATCCAGACGCCTTATCCAGGCGCCAAAAACGGATGACTTCTGGGGCAAACCAGCTGATGATATTATCTCCGCAATTTAAGTGACAATTGTGCGTGCGTACCCATTGTGGGTATAGGCATCCTAAACTTAGAATTATTTTGAATTCTGAACGAAGCTTTAGAATTCGGATCAAACAACAATTTAGTCAATCAATCATCTCAACGCGGTTCCATTGAATTTAATTTCCCTCTTATAACTTTTTGTTATTGATCTCGGGTAGATGCCGGTTGTGCTGGTATTACATGTACCCCGACATAAGCCAATGCGACACATTACCGTGTTTCAGTACATGTATTAAATTTATGTCACAGCAAATCCCATAATCGTGTTCGGCCAGGGAAATCTGTAAGCACGAAACGCGTACTACACGTGCGAGTCAATTCAATGCATGAATCAGCCGAACTGGCCCAGTGCCAAGCGCCCAGTTACTGCACTGGGGACCTGGCTCTAAGGTATATTCAAGAAACGTAGCACGAGTCATCTTTAATGTGAGGATAAAAATGGACGTCTCGTGCCTCGAAGCCCTCACTTCTGCATTTGCTCCACAAGACACAACGCCCTCTCAAGTCTCCCAACCAAGCTCAATTCCATGCGCGTGCGCTACTTTCTGCTAGTAGTGGCACTGTTGCCGCAAACTGCCACTCAGCCGTAGCTTCATCCAACGTTGTCCCATCAATCGGTGACGCCCACATTGGATTGGGCAAACGATTTCTGCGAAGTGAGCGAAGTGTTGGGAAATATGAAAGCGACAGTGAGGAAGAGCGTGACAGTGAAAATGATGACAGCAGCGATGAAGAGAGAAGCGAAGAAAGATTTAGTATTAGGCTTCCGGAAAAGTTTACTAACTTTTTCCGTATGACAAGGCTCCGCAACACGGGGACGGTCGTTAGCCTGCGGCTCCCAGACCAAGTCAAGAAGGCACTGAAGAGTGACGATGAGAGCCTGTGGAATGCTGTTTTCCGTTCGTGGGTCAATGGACCCAAGAGGCTAGAGACAACGCAATCCACCAGATCCTCAACCTGAAAGATGGATACGAGAAACACAAAAAGTTTTTCGACGCCTGGAACAACTATGGACACCGAGTAGATGGCGGGGTAGGTTTCCCTGTTTCCTACAAAGGACCGAACTAATCACGAGTTCGACTTGAGCTCTTGAGTCGTATGCGAAGTTTGAGTAGTCTCGACAATTCGACGATATGAATACTTTTCATTGATCATAATACAGTAAGCTCTACTGCACAATAGTACTAGTACTTGAGACAGCATATTTGCTGAAAACTAGTAACTAAGTGTACTCTTAAATCGCTCACCATACGTGCTTTCGCCAGATTGACTCGACACCATGCATACGAACTAGTGCATGCTTGCTAAGCAGCTACAACGTAAGATCTGCCTTAAAAAGCCTCTGACAAACGTGTCTTATCGATCACGGTAGGCTGATCGCGCAGGAGTTGCACGGCCTCTTCCAGGGGGATGGAGGGGTTGCCAGCAACGATGCGCTTGACAATGTTTGTCGCCGCCAACAAGTCGTGCACCCGGCTCTTAGCGTTGGCAATGCCAAATCGTACTTTTCTCACCTCCAGCTTCTCCTGCGTGTCTGACATTACCTGGATCGTCGTGGCATCCATGTCGTTCATGTGGCGTGCATCAACCAACACCCCTCGTGTTGTGATGCCCAATGACTTGAGACGCACCATTTCGTGCTCAATAGCCAGAGCCACCCTCTCGCAGTTGGCAAAGTATAGCGAGTTATCCACGCGGACGATAATGATGTCATGCAGATCACGAGCTTCAGGGAAAAGCTCACGATCCACGAAGCTGCCGTTATCTAGTTCGCCCAGGAAAGATACTGGCGACACCTTGGTCTTCCACATCAGCGCCAAAACTGAGCAGATGATGGAGGCAATCAAGCCGTCCAGGACGCCCAAGCCAAGTGTAAGAATGAACGAAAGAGTCCACACCCAGAATTCATCGCGCTTGACGCGGTAGAGCCACTTGGCCTCCTTAAATTCCACTAGCGAGTAACCCGCCACGATAATAATCGATGCCAGTGTGGCACTCGGTAGATAGTATAGCGCGCTTGTAAGCGTGTACAAGGAGAGGATGACGATAAGGCACGTAATAATCGAGGCCAACTGTGTATGGGCATTCAGCAGGTTCACAGCCGTTCGCGACATACCACCAGTAGGAGGCATAGCCTGGAAGACGCCAGCCACGATGCTGGCGATGCCCAGACCCGTGAGCTCCTGGTCCGTGTTGATGTCCTCTCCGCGCTGGATAGCTAAGCGTTTGGCCATGGCGATACTCGACAGGAATACCACCACAACAACTGTGAGCGAGTGGTACAAGATGTTGCCGAATTTGTCGCCGTCGATCAGGTGCGACGTGAATCCATACCAAGGCACCTTCGGGTTGGGGAAGCCGCCTGGGATTGTGCCCGTGAGCTTCAGGTGCGATGACCCCAGCAGGTAGCCAACGATACCGCCGAAGATGCAAACGACCAGTGGGCCGAGGTCGCAGATGGTGCGTGCAAGGAAGATAGCAACCAAGACGGGCTTCGACTTGGGTTTGGGCTCCTGTAGGCGCTTATCACCGACGTCCGAGAGTCTGCCGGCAGCGGAGTGGCGAGCATAAGCGTTCTCCATACTCACATATTGCTCGTCTGAAAGCGAGAAACCGTGGCTGTGGATGGTGTGGGCATTGTTTTGCACGGGCGTGAGGATCCGCTCGGTCTCCTCGGACATCTTCTCGTCTTCCTTGGAGGGCGACTCAAAGAGCTGCATTAGCACAGGCGACGGGAAGTAGTGCTTCTTGATGATCTTGACCGCGAAGAGGTAGACGATCGAGATGGCGGCGACGGCGAAGGCCGTGAGGTTGGTGCTGCCGATGTGGTTGAAGATCTGGTACACCGTCTGCGGCGGGTAGTCCTGCGACGGGAACTTGATCCCAAGGGCGTTGGAAAACTGCGAGAGCATGATCAAGAGGCCACCGGCCGAAATGAAGCCCCCCATGACCGGGCGCGAGAAGAAGTCGGCTAGCTGGCTCAGGTTCAGCAAGCGCACAATGAGCAGGATGCAGCCACTCAAGAACGCCATCATGATGCCTGTGGCCACGCGCTCGTCCTTGTCGTCAATGTCCTCGAGAATCGTTCCCACGAGCAGCGACACCTCGGAGCCGCTGGCTACGGACAGCACCGTGCTGGAGCCGAAGATGGCGTAGACCAGCGGCGCCGTGGCCGCCGTGTACAAGCCGTGGTGCGCCGGCACGTTCATGATGGTGGACAGCGACACCTCCTGCGGGATGAGCATCATGGCCACCGTGATGCCGGCCACGATGTCGAACTTGAGGTCGCGCCGCACGTCGTAGAGCGGCAGCCAGCGGAAGATGGGCGCGATGTCCTGCACCTGCTGCTGCCACGACTTCCTGGGCAGCGCGAACCGGTCGCTGGGCGTCGAGGCGCAGCCGAGCGCCTTGTTGAGCCACGCCATCTGGACCGCGACTAGCGAGATGCGAGGGCTGTGCGAGTGTGCCGGGCGGTGCCAATTGGGAAGTGAGCTGCTCGATTGACAGCATTGACACGGCTGCAGTGCCTTTGCGCGTTGATGTCAACGACGTTAGCGGATACCATTGGGACACGCACTGTGCCAATGAGCGCCGCCGGTGCAGGCGAGTCAAACGTGGCGTGGCTGTCGTTCCGGATACTGTCGGCGCAGATATCCTTTGTATGATTATGAATAGGCGATGCTCTGTTGGGGTATGCAAGGCATTCTCTGATTTGTGGCTCTTTGATTTGTGATACGGAGACTTCATAGAAGGGGTGAAATGTTGACAATAGTATATGGTATGACAGGGCTATTTCGCCGCTTGGTCAACTTGGATATCAAATGATGGGCGCTGATGTACCGCATCGCCGGAAAGCTTTTGTTATCGCAGGTGCATTCTAAGATGAAGAGATAGTAATAGGCAAATGTTACAGACGCTTACTAGCTATTGAGGCCCGGCAGCATTAGGTTAAGAAGCCCCTTCGAAGAGCAGATATTGAAGTGAGGCACACAAAAACGGGCGGGACAGTTGCCCCGCCTCAGGCTACTTTGAAGTGCACCGCACGAAGGGCAACCTGCACTGTACTCTGAGTTGTGACCACGATAGCTGTCACGGCTGAGCGACCCGCCGACTGGCTGCTGGCGCGCGCATGGAGCGCAGAAATCCGCGACAGACTTACGGGAGCACATCAGCGGCACTGGTTGCGCGAATATTGCTCTCTGAACCATCGGACATCGAATGCTTCTTCTGGTCGCCGCTGTCACCTGACAAGAGTTCTGCTGCCTGGCTGCACTTTGATGGTGGTGCGCTCGAAGGTTTGAGACGGTCTCGTAGTGTAGATGCTGTGTACGAGGCCCTTGCAGTTCCACCTTAATCACTCCCGAGTGGTAGGGAAATGGGCGAGTGGAGCAGAAGCTTGTCTTTTGGGAACTCAATCTTCAAGCATTTGTCCGCATCTGTGCTGTTCGCGTCGTTCAGCGCGGTGCAAGCATACCACGTGTGATATACAGCATGGCACGCGTAGCGCTGAGGTATAGCGAAGCGTAACTCGATTTCAACGCTATGCCCGGAAAAGAACTGCCTCGATACAACGGGGCAATTTTTGTTGCTTTTGGAAAATGGAGGGTTTGAGGTACGAATAGATGGTGTTGGCTTTGCCAATCCTGACATCCAAGATCGGCTTTCATGAAGTGGAAAAGAATATTTCTACGGGAAACTTCTCTACGAGGCCATGCAGCTTCTGTGCTGATCACCAGACCTCGTCAAAAGTGGGAAATGGCTCCCACATCCCACATCTCAGAATTGGATCTTTCGGGCAAAAATGTGGGATGCATGCTGCTACTACAGCAAGTTGACCGCCTGCTTGGACTCGTTCAACGCTTTTGTTCGATATTCGGTATGATCGGTCCTTTGACTCAGGAGCAACTCGCCGCCTTAGAGTTGACGACCCACCAGATCATTGGAAATTTTGCTATATCTCACACCGCCACTTTCGCACACATTCAGCAGCTCGACCTGTGGGTTTCTGACAATGTCCAGAATTTGGATGCTGGTCAGATGGACGTCGTTGTAAAGGCAGTGGCAGGGCGTATGCGCCGGCAGCGAGTAGGGTCCAGGAGCTTGTGGACGACGACAAGGCCCCTCCTTCACCCCCTGTGATTCCGCTAGAGTTGGTTTCCTCTTAGCTTCCTGTGGTTGCCCAGATTATCAATTCACGTCGCGGACAGCTCACCCACAAGTTTGACGAGGCGACGTTACATAATATCGTTGCCGAGTTTGACGAGCTACGCCGCGAGTACGACGTGAGCAATAAGTTCCGTCAAGCTGTCAAAGAATCCGACAAGCCGCTCGCCACGTTTGATGATACGTGGGTGGTTGGAGATGCACCATGCAAGTTTCCGAGTTTGGCGGAGTTCTGTGGTGGATTTGCGTGGGTATTTCCGAACACAGCGACGGTGGGAAGTTATTTTTCTGTGATAAACTGCGAGAAGTCCGACAAGCGCACTTCACTCACAGATCTCTTTCGAAAGCATCCTTCATTGCAAGCAATGGAAGGAGCTGTCTGCACTGTAGGCCGAGTCATCTGCACCGCATTAAATGTACTGCATGTTGTACATTTCCCGCATTGAAAAACGGAATCTGGTCATATTAAGGTCAAATGTGGGGCGTTTTAGCGATTACCACTTTTGAAGAGGTCTGCTGACGGCGCGAGGGAGATTGTCCGTTTTTATTAGCCAAAAAGCTAGGTTCTGTACCTAGGATTCTGTAGGACTGCCAACACGAGATATTGCCCTTATAGCGAGAGTCCGTAATACGCACCCCCTGATCATCACTCTTCGTGATCGTCAGTGTTTTGGCCACTTACTCTTGGTATTGTTTTCGTTGTGGCCTGGTTTGTTGCAAGAGCTCGGAAACTGAGACGTTCAGTTGATCTGATGTAGAACTTCAGGACCACGAGACTGTCCTCGCGATCTCCAGCGATCTGCCCACCACAATGTCCATGGCAGTTCGAACTGACTGCTTGTGTTGGCCATCTCGTCGTGTGAGCGGGAGGGAGACTGGCGCGCTGCTGTCACAATGTACGGAAATGACTGGGAAGCTCGACGAAGGTACAAATGTAGAGCTGTACAAGCATATCGTGAAGATTGTGGCTAGTGCGGGAGAGTTCGACCGCCCTCTCGACGTGGGCGGTGACCAATGGTATCGCCAGAACCGGCCTGACAAGGGCTGGGGCATATACTGAAGATTTTTGCGCTAACAAATTCTAGGGTCTTGTTCAGTAGGGTGCTGACGACGGGATCGGGTGAGGAATGTATTTCCTGTGAAGCCTTCTGGGACTTGCTGTATTTCGTTTCTGTAGATGCAGACAATGTTTGCCGACACGCTGTTGATTGCTGAATGGAATCACGGTTCCGTGTTAAGGCTGTGGACCAGCGATCAGGAAACATAATACGCCACCCTTTGAACCAAGGATTTTAAGCCTATTTCATGTCAGGGACTTGAACCAGGATTCGTACAGGATGTAAACTTGCGTATATTTCCCCTCTCCCTAACACATACGGCAGCTTAAGATACCAGGCCGAGGGACCAGGTGGACCCTTACGACACGTTGCCAGTCATTCATTCTTCCGCTCAATGCGCGAAAAATGTGGAATTGTACACATTCGTGGGCTTCGTCTAGAAGGCGTCCGTGACTGTCTTGATCACGGCGAATATCACTACGCCTTGCGCGTACATCCGTCAGAACTGGTCATGGCATGTGACGAAGATACGAGTGAATCTTCCCCCGATACTGTATCGACCTCAGACGATATCTTCAGCCGCAGCCACCGACCACTGCGTGCCTAGTCAGGCAGTGACAGGTTCAGGAGTAGATGCAGTGCTCTCTCCCGAGTGCAACCGGCGTTAACAGTGAAAAAAAAAAAAAAAAACTCAGACGATATCTTCAGTCCTGGATAAAGCCTGGTAGCATCCTGACTGCGTCCAAGATTAAAATCCTTTGTCGCAACGCCTGTCATTATTTTTTCGCAAGATTATCGCACAAATATTATTTAGCTAATCTTGTTTTACTTGAGTGGAGTATGGTACTCAAAACTTCATTTCTATTTCTGCACTAATCAATCGCCAGCATCTGAATGCCTAGTATTTTGAGCTGTGGTCCAGCCCGCCCGACTTCACTTTCTATCAGGCGCATGACCAGCAGGTGCTCGTACCCCTCACGGCGCTAATTATCAGTGACCCGAGCTTTCCGCACCTCGCCAAGCGTGCCAAGTGGGGCAAGCTCTACACGCGCATGTCGCAAGTGGCCACCGAAGTCGATGTGGCGATCATCGACACACTCATCCTGGAGATGCTCATACCCGCGCACAACTTTCTGCTGCCTGTGTTCTGCTGGCAAGTGCTGAGTGTGCGCTATTAAAAGGGTTAATGCAAGGTCTCTTGATCACGAGAGCCGACTGAGAGAGCCAAACGTCCTGGCGTTAATCTGCTACCGGATAAGAAATCATTATTCTAGTAGATGAAGCCCCCAAACGCCAATTACCGACCACGTTACAGAATTGAATGCATCTTTCGCTTAATTCAATAAGCGGTCTCTGGAGTTTCGGCCTCAAATTTTCAAGAACAATCTGCATGTCACCAATTGGCGACAATTTTGTGCCACACTCAGTAACTGGGTTCGAGGCCTAATCGGAATGATATCCAGAGAACGACCAGACCGCTTCATCGTCTTCAGCTTTTGCATCCCGAAATTTTCAGTGACCCACTTCGAGATATGGATTGGAGCCTCCAAGAGATAACGCTCCAATTTGGAGCGTTATCTCGCTGGAAAAAAAAATCCAAGCGATGTTGCTTGGCAATACACATTCAAAGGCTGTATATGCTTAGCGGTCACCGTTTTGCTTACCAATTAGAGCAGCCAACGCAATCTTACCCTCGCGGCTAATGCTGCCCGACACCATTAGCGAGCTACCCCCGTTTTGGCGCCGGAAGGTTGGACGATTCAAAACAGGAAGGTCTTTCTGTACGGTTAATCTGTATGATAATTGTGTCGCTTTGCCAGCTTTGTCAACTTCTATAGGAAATCACCGATACCTCGGTCATTATTAGCACAAGGGCCGAGTTGGTTTTACTAACGAAAGCATTATAGCTAAACCGCTGCCCCTAACTCTCAATAAATAATTAGCAAGCTACAGCTGTCAACTGGTGTGTGTGATCGAACATGTACTTGCTGTTACTTCTACTCAATTTAAAAAAGACTCCAGAACATGCTCAATTTTAAGAGTAAAAATACCATGAGTACGATTCTGCGGAGGGTTTGTGCTCAAGTCTGCGGTGAACCTGACGCCGATTATAGCTAGACTGCAGTGACGTGGTAACGAGGACTTTAACGACCTTGGCATACAAACACGGCATATACGTCCACCCACCGCACTTCCACTTTTTGCCATTACTGTTCAAGCAAGGGGCGTGTTCGTCGAAAGACTTCTCGCATCTGCCCAGTATACAATTGCACGTTTTTCCTGGATTGCTTCAACTTCTACCACCTGTTTAGGGCTTGTCAAATTGTCACTCGCAGCTTGCTCGAAAGGGGTCACTGTACACATGCAGATAGTGCTGCCACCAGTTGGCTACTCCATTCATGGTCAACAACACGGAAAATGACATTTAGACAGCGGCGGCAGCACTAGCGCCGCCTCACCGTGAGCAGCAGCGCTATCCATGGCCGATCCATCGTGCAGCTGCTGCCTGCTGGCCTGCTTACAAGGCCACGAGCCGATAAATACACCATTTTGGCCTTTCGGGCATAAAATGTAGGAATTTGCTGCCCCGCAGGACTGTCCGCAATACGCGGTCGCGGTCTGCCACAGGTGCACATCGTGTTCATGTTGTTGAGAGCGGGCTATCCTAAGACGTATCCTAAGAAGTCACGGGGGTATTTTCAACTAAAAAAATCCAGAATGAGATATGATGGGGCCGCCGCTACAACTTGTGGTCGCCAGGCTGGTAATACAGCGGTGCACCCAGAGGTGTGTTTGGGCACCTGGCACGCGAGAGAGCAAAGCTTACCACTATCATTGAAGCTGCGAGCGAATCATGGGCTGTGCGGCGGGGCCGAAGAGGATACGTGGCAGCCGCTGAATGTCTGGCGATGACTGCCATGAGCTGGCTGACCCGGCAGGCAGAGCCCGACCGAGAAGTATCAACTGGCCACAGCTTTGAGGCTGGCCGGAGAACTGCTCCGAAACGTGGCGTTCGCCAACGGAACGTTCGTCGAGGTGGTGGATCCCGTCGGGACATGTCGCCGGGTTGCAAATCGGGCCTCACTTGCTCGATCTCCCTCCCCACCGAGGCCTGACTGACCGGGGGGGGGGGGGGCGTTGGTTTTCACGGCTCTTGCCTGTCACCAGCACACCCAGTGCGAGGATCTGGTTCAAACAGGTTGGTAACTGCTCGTCAATAGGATCGCGGCCCGCTAGCTAGTCGCTGCGCCCCTCCGCGCGTCCGTTTCGCGTGGAGGGGCGTCTCGTGCGTGGCGCTTGATGGGCATCGCTTCCATCTCCCAACCGCTCGTTGCCTGCGAGTCGCAACGGCCGCTGACTGGCGAGTTGCTGGTCAAAGACAGCGGAAAGATTCCGTCTCTTCGCGGTGTCGTGCGCTGACTCGGCATGGGGCAAAGCGCGTCGCTGCGCTCTCGCTGAGAAACAGCTCGCCGGGTTGCCGCGTTGCGGTCGCACATTTCCGCGAAGATTTTTGATGGCCATCACCGCTGTGCCCTTTAATCAGGGGTGCAATCCCCGAATAAGGCGTCTTGAGCCACGTTTTAGGGGTCTGTCGGCGGTTTCGTGCGAGAGAACAGCCCCCGGAGCGTCGCCGTGTCGCCAAGAGACGTGCAGATCGGCCCGGGTGGTCGCCTCGCCTTTCAGGCTGGCGCCAGGAGAGAAACCGACACCAGCAGCATGGGGCTAGCGGCTCCCCGCGCCTTTCACTTTGCAATCCGCAGCGCTCAAGCCGAGTCAAGTCGACGCGCATCAAGCCGGCAGGCATCCATTTCAAAGTGGCGGTGAAAGGGGAAAAAAGTATCCTCCTGCCACAACCGCACGACCGCTCCATTGCCGCACGTCACCCCTCCCCGCGCTCGGCACTGAACCCAGCGCTGCCCCCCCGCCAGAAGCCAGACGCCACCGGACGACGAGAGGCGAGGCGACATCTCGCACCCTGTCCCGCATTTTAACGCCGCGTCGCACGCTGCGCCGTGATTGGGCCGGACCCTTCTGCGTGTCGTCAATAGTCAGGGCCATACAAAAAAGGCAACTTTGACCAGCCAGGCTGAACCTCATTCCCCAAGCTGCCGCGTCACCCGCAAGCCCAAAATCGAGAGCCCCGGCGTCCCATTTCGTACCCAAAATGGAGCCGCCCAGCCACGCGCGCCTTGTAGCCATGCGCCTGCTGACCGCGACCCACACGCCCGAGCGGCCCGCGCACAAGGCGGCGCAGCTGTGCCTGTCCCCCACGGACCCCAGCGAGGACCCGCTGGCCATGGCCTCGCCCGTGGTCACGGGCAAAGCGGCGCCCGTGACGTCGCCCAACCCGGCCAAGAACCCGCTGCCCGGGCTGCAGTTCGCCATCTCAGCGCAGCGCGCACCCAGCCGCGGGCTGCGCCTGCCGTCGTTCTCGGGCGCCTCGTTCGAGCTGGAGGGCGCCACGCCCGCGGCCAGCAGCGCCGACGAGGAGGAGCCGCAGCCGCAGTCGCAGTCGCAGAAGGCGGCGACCGCGCAGAGCCGCAAGAAGGGCACGCGCAGAGGCACGCTCCACCCAGAGGCCAAGAACGTGCTCAAAGCCTGGATGTTCTCGCCCGAGCACTTCGCGCACCCGTACCCGAGCGAGGAGGAGAAGGAGGAGCTGGCCAACGAGGCCGGCATCGAGGTCAAGCAGCTCTCGAACTGGTTCACGAACGCGCGCAAGCGCCTCTGGCAGCCCGTGCTGCGCCAGTCGGGCGTCGAGGTCAAGAACTTCCTGTCCACGGGCCGCGGCGGCCCGCGCGGCAACAAGCTGGACGTGCCGCCCAACATCCACCAGCTCGTCTCGCCCTCCCCTGTGCCGAGCCCGCCGAGCTCGCCTCGTAAGCGCTCGTGGTCGGCCATGCAGAGCTCTCCGGCGGCGTCCACCGCGTCCGCGGACGACGGCAAGCGCAAGAAGAGCGCGGCGGCCCGGAAGCGCTCCAAAACCAGCAGCACCAGTTCTAGTGAGGAGAACCCGATCCCGCAGCTGCAGGACTTGGAGCTGCTCGCGGCCTCGTCGCTGCTGGGGCTGCAGCACTTGACCCAGTCAGTGCATTAACCGCAAGCGAAGCATCGAGAAGCGTTTGATATTTATTTGACTATGTAGGCAGTTGAAGCGGAAGGGCAGTTAGAAAAAAAGTATCTTCAGCATTCACACCAAAGTATCTTCAACACGATAAATTGTTCATGCATTCAATCGGCGATCGTATCCTTTTTCTCTATGTTGCGGAGCTCGAGGCTTGGCGCTGTGCCTTGCGAGCCAAGAAGCGAGCTCTGGCTGCGGCGATGGCGTCTTCCTTGCTCGGTTTCGCCTCCTCGCACTTCTTTTCCTCCCCAGCCGACGAAACGTCAATCTTAACGTCCTCGCACTGACGCGACGCATCGCGGACTGGTTGGAGTCTCTCTTCGACTGGTTGTTCACTGCTCTTTGTCTTCTTAGTCGCAGGTTCGTCCTGCGACTTCGCAGCCTCGAGATCACTTTCACGTTCATGTTCCCGTTCGTGGCCACGCTCAGGTCTAGCCGGTTCTCCAGCAGTCTTTTCGACTCGCGCCACCTCCTTGGCGGTGTATGCACTGCGCGCGTTGTCGGTTGAGCCGCCCATGGCGATGTTTTTGTTGAGATTGGCGTAAAAGCCGGCCATGGCGTGCTCGCCCTGCTTGGCGACATCGTCGTGCTCCTCCAGCGCCGCGAGACGCGCGTCCTCCTCGTCCCAGCGCTGCATCTCCTGCAGCTTGCGCTTGTACGAGGCCGACACGAGCTTCTCCTTGTCGCCGTAGAGCGCGTCGTCAGCCTTGCGCTCGTTGAGCAGACGCCGCTCGCGGATTCGCTCGTTCTCCACCTCGCGGATCTTGGCCTGCTGCAGCAGCGTGCCGATGTACTTGGGTTTCTTCTTCTCGGCCTCGCGCTTGGCCGCGCGCTGCGCCGCGTCGCTCTCCCGCGCGCTCTTCATGTCGTCGTACACGGCGTCGTAGTCGAAGACCGACGGATCGTCGGCCAGCGCTTGGGCGCGCATCCGCTCCACCTGGTTCTGCTGCAGGCTGCGCGCGGCCTCAGCGCCCACGCGGCGTCGAGCATCTGCCTCCGTCTCCTTCTCTGCGGCTTCTTTCTTGCTGGCATTGGCGGCGGCGCTTGCGAACACGTTGAAGCCCGTGGAGAGCTCCTGGGAATGATACAAACGTTCAGAGTGAGATTGCAGACGCTGTAGAGAGAGTTACGCTGCTAAAAGTGGATGCAAACCTTCTTCTTCGCGTCCTTCTTTGGTATCACGAGGCCGTACGGCTTGCCACTCGACGAGAAGGGCGCGCCGAGCGGCTTCTTCTTGCCCTTGGCCGCCGCCATCTTCATGGAGAAGCTCATGGTTGTGCGAATGGGTCACGAATAAGGTACTGAAAGCGGTCAGTTAGGTACGTTTGTGTAGTAAGTACGTCCCAGCAAGGTTAAGTAAATAGGTTAACCCTTTGCGCGTGACATTGTACCAACAAAACGAACTGATAAGGGGTGGACTAAGTAGTGGAAGGTGTTTGAACTTTCATCGTGTTGTGGTTGGTGCATAACTACACCACGCAGGCAGACTACGCTAGCCGCCGAGGCAGCCAACTAGAACAAGCACTGCGACAAGATTTACTGCTTCGAGGCAGCGTGGGCCTTCTTCTGGGCCACGCGGGCCTTGCGCTGCTGGAGCGAACGCTTGGCCTGCTTCTTGTACTTCTTGTCAAAGGTGTGCTCCTTCTTGGCAGCGGGCGACGGGTCGGCGCGGATGGCCTCGTGCACCTTGGTGATCAGGTCCTCCAGCTCATCGGGGTCAATGCTGGCCTTGACGTACTCGGCGTAGTGCGAGGCAAGCATCTCCGGGTCGTCCTCCTCGAGCTCCTTCATGTGCTCAGCAACGTGCACGGCGAAGATACGGTCGCGGTGGACCTCAGCGTCGTAGCTCTTGTCGTCGCGACTGTAGCCGGGGAAGCGCTTCTCGCTGTGGGGGATGTCCAGGCCGGCGTCAGCAGCACCCTTCAGGGCGCCGAACACACGGTTGCCCGTGGTGGTGGTGCGCAGACCGCAGTCCAGGTAGCAGCGGAAGGGGCGCTTCTCGTCGGCGACCTCCTCCACGAAGTAGGTGCGGCCGTTGCTCTCCGTCTTGACGATCTCGCCGTCCACCTCCGTGTTGCCCTCGTAGTCCTCGTCCAGGCCGAGCTTCTGCAGCACGCGGCGGCCCACCAGCAGGCCCGTGGCGTACGCGGCGGCGTAGTTCTTGAGGCCGACGGTCAGACCGTATCGGGGCAGCTCAGCAGACGTGGCCTGGGCCAGGATCTTGTCGCCATCGATCTCGGCGTACGCGATCTGGCAGATGACCTGCTTGTTGGTGATGCGCACTACGAGGCGGTACTTGGGCGAGTTGTACTTGTTCTTGTCCTGCGTGATGAGACGCTTGCGGGCGCGGTAGTCCGTCTTGCCCTCACGGCGACGACGGTACTTGACCTGGTAGCGCTTAAAGTACGCCTTGTTCTTAAGGACCTTGACGAACGGCATCCTTCCTCGATGAAAGTTTCCAAACTGAGCGCGCTGGGCTAAAAGGGCCCCTGCTGCGCGCTTTTGGTTGGTCGGCGTGCCCGCCCTCCGCCATACAGCGCGCAGCATGCGGTGGTGCATGCGCGGGGGAGCTTCCGCAGCATTATCCTTCGTGTGGCGTACATCATCCTTCTTTTCCGCCAGTCACATCACTCGAAAGCCCCCACGCGCGCCGCTGATTGGCGCGCAGCCGCCGCTGGCGAGTAGGGTTGGGATGACTGGTTCTAGTGGCGGGGCACGAGCCCGCGCCAGCTCGCCGAGGCTTATTAGTTCGTTTGGCGTTTTTCCTCCCAGCAAGAATGGTGCGTGTCTGCCGTCAGGCCTGTTGGGGTGGTCCAGTTGCACCCCCCCCCTCTCTCTCTTTGACCCATATTCTCTAACCGCGGCCCCAAATTCTCTAACCGACGCGGAAACGTGCCCACGCGCAGACTTTCACTCGCTTCGTCTCGATCGGCCGTGTCGTGCTCATCAACTACGGCCCCGACGCCGGCAAGATCGCCACGATCATCGACGTGGTGGACGAGAACAAGGCGCTGGTGGACGGCCCCTTCAGCGTCACGGGCGTGAACCGCCACGTGATCAACTTTAAGCGCCTCTCGCTCACGGACCTGACGGTGGACATCCCGCTCCAGGCGCGCGAGAAGACGCTGAAGAAGGCGCTGGCCAAGGCCGACACGCTCGCCAAGTGGGAGGCCTCCACCTGGGCCAAGAAGCTGCAGAACAAGAAGACGCGCGCCGAGCTCAACGACTTCGACCGCTTCAAGGCCATGATCGCCCGCAAGCAGAAGAGCGCGCTGGTCAAGAAGGCCGTGGCCGCCGCTCGCAAGAACTAAGCGGGTCGTTGCCCAGTCGTCTTCCTAGCGTGCGCTGCAGGTTTCGAGGAGCAATAAACGTCCTAATTGGTTATTTTGCTGATAACCCCAAGCTAAACGCCAGCGTCTTCAGGGTTTTCCGTCTTTGTTCTTGCTGCGAGCGTGGGGGTGGAACGACAGGGAGAGCAGCGGGAGGTCGGCGCGGCCAGGTGCAAAGCAGTGAGAACCGGCCTAGTGTAAAATGTCTGAACGTGTTGCTGGTTCTCTCCTAAGCACGAGGTAGCCTCGTAGGCATACGAGTGCTTAGTGGTTCAGTCCGAACGAGCACTTCAGATAGCGTCTGGACGATCGTATACATGATGGTTTCTGGTGTGGGCTTTCGAGGCACTCGAGGCTATGAGTGACTCGAGAGTCTATCGACGGCACAGACCGTGATAATTGGGTCAGCGCAACGAACACTTGCAACTTGATCACATAACGTGCTCAAATACTACTTCGAAGTGTTACGAAGAGGGCGTGTGGGTGCAATCGAGAGGTAGTACTGGTACCACGTATTACTAACTCTCGAAATTGCACGATGTCGTCGATTTTAAGCAAAAACCTGCTGCATAATAGTACAGTACATCATCGACATTGCTGGAGCTGACTAGCCGCAGGTGCCTGCAATTCTTCTCAAAGACGCCCTTCACGCATTGATTTCTCCGCTGCGCTAGTATTACGTGCAAAGTAGTACTTCGAAGTAGCAGCCATCGTTCAACTGCGCAAAAATCGCTTCTGACGTCACTAGTCCTTGTATTGAACACGCTCTTTTTCACCTAGCCACTTCATAGCCTCCAAATATCCAAGCGCTACAGCTCCATCCATCGCGTTGTAAGCAGACATCGGCAGACCATCGTCAACGTGCAGTATCGGCTTTCAACGTGCTCGAATGCCGTTCAAAAATCCGAGTGGCTAAATAATGCTGCGAAATCCATCGCTGTTGACAGTTTGACAATGTTATATGGAATGTTCAATTGCATCGCCTGGTTCCCGACATGTTTCATGGCTGGACGTGCTGGCTGTCCATGATTCCTGGATCTTCTTATTCAGCCACTCCATGACTGATAAATGCTCATTTGCAGCTGCAAAGGACATAGCGCCAGAACCGTTTGCGACTGCAAATAATTTTTCCAGCATGCGGGTTTCCATTTGAAGCTACGACGTCTAAAATGTCCGTAGACAGCCGATCCACAAAGCCGGCATTACGATAATCTTCTCCGTGCTTTTATTCGGTGCAGATTTCACGCTCAACAACTCCAAGTTATCCATATATATCACCACCGTGAAGTGAAGCCACGGAAAATTGGCCCCATAGCAAGTTTCACCGTGGAGATAATCTCCAGAATGCCCACTTGGCCAACGCGTACAGCTGGTAGTACTGCACCATACAGAAAGGTACCTACTCTCTCGTGTGGGCTTCGAGTGTAGAACTTACTGCGGCTGCATTTCGCAAGAATCCAACCTACTGTCTTAGTGGAAGCAGAGAGAGATAAGCCACCTATACCCTCACCAACCACCCGCTGGGTGGATTGATGTCAGTACTAGTGACTTAGTAGTGAATCCTATCCTGGCTATTTTGCCCCTACTATTTCAAGGATTTTTGAGCGAGCCTAAGATTTCTCTTGGACAGGGTATAGCACTATGGGGGTTATCGAAACGGGATATACTAATGGTTATTCCCCTCTCCGGCCTTTGCGCAAATTCGTCCCACGGTGGGGATCGATCCACTGACCTCCCGGTCCCAGCGTCAGGGTGTGGCCACTGGCCCACTGGGATCGGTTACTTAGTGGAAGCAGAACGGACGATATTGGGTTATGTCAACCAACTCTTGAGCCCAGGTTAGCGTCAGCAGCAGGATTCGTTCCCCACATGGGTTCGTCGTAACCGAAACCTCTAGCCTCAAACCAATCACCAATCCAACAACTTAACGTTGGTATGATTGGACGCGTTTGCAAATAATTTGCACGTCTCTTCGTTGATAAGCCCCCATTTGCTGCATCACAATACTGATATAAAGGCTTCACGACGTGTAGGTGACCAGCTTTCGTGGCCTCCTCCACTACCACTGCCACCTCAAAGCCTGTAAAATGTTCAAGAAGGCACCGCAGTACTTCTACACTTCCTTTTTGGCACCGCTATAGTCATTTCTGCGTAAACTGCCATTTACTTTTGTTTACCTCTGGTCACAAGAAGTTGATCAGTCGCCAGTTTTGTACTCTGCCAGCTTTTTGTTGTGCAACATGTTAATCAAATCAAGTCTAACAGTGATACCGATTCAATCTCGCTGGCTCGAGCAAGCAGCAGGTTAGGTGGTGCTCCAGGAACAAAGACGCAAGCGCGAATATATGACGCAGGGAACTGACACCATCATGTTGACGTAGAGCACGAATTGCTGCTGTGAGTTAGGACGGTGGAAACGGCAGCTAAGTAAGGATGCAAGAAAGACAAAGGAGAGGATGTTATTTCGGAGGGCTAAGTTTTACTTCCAAACCAGCAAATTTGTTGACCATATCATGTCTGCGACGACAAGGAAGTTGGAAGATATAGATAAGTTTCTTCCTTGGGCATTTATCTTCATAGAAAAAAAATCTCCCTCCTTTTCGCAGATGGAATGTGTTCTTCCACTTTGCTGGTTTGGAAGTAATATTTAGGAAAACGCAAAGCTCTCCAGATAAAAGGGATGACCTCGCCGAAGACACTCTTCTCCTGAAAGAAACATCATCTCCTTAACTGTTTGACTACCGGCCAAAAAAACGCTTAAGTGGAAGTGGGATATGGATCACCGTTGTCGCTGGCTGTGCAGTGTTTTCAACCTTCTTTCTCTTTGAGTAGCAAATGATGATCTCCCGGGAATTTTACTTGCACTGGCTGGTAATGAGAGATACTTGTAAACGCGTTTCTCCAGTCGTCGCATGCGGTAGGATGTCCACTGTTCCCTGGTATATGACGAAACCCAGAGACCTCGAACTTCAATTACGGTTCCACATCATATTGTGTACTTGTACGTGATCCTTGGGGGAGATCTGCAGAGTGATCTTGTTCCCTCTGTTGAGGAGAAAGTGTTCGCAATACGCCAAGCCGCTGCCCGCTCGTCTTTGTCTTTGCTGTCCCCCGCCATATCAACGGTTGACTCAGCCTCCGCCGCCGACAAGAAGTTCTATATCCTGGGCTATAAGTATGTGGACAACATATTCGAGCGCCGAGCCCCATTCCGCTCCAAACACTTGGAGCATGCCTTGAACGCTAAGAAGAACGGCGACTTGGTCATGGGTGGTGCCCTCGCGAACCCTCCAGACGCGGCGGTTATCAACTTTACCGCTGCGGACAAGCAGACTGTCGAGGACTTTGCCGAGAAGGATCCTTACGTTATTAATGACCTGGTCACGTCCTTCTCCATCCGGGAGTGGACAGTCGTTGTGTAAGCCCGCCGTAGTACATGTATACCCATTCTGATCGATAACTTTTTCTAGTTTTCGTTTCCACTAGTAAAGGGCTATATTGCATACGCATATTAATGAAGACCGAAGAAACTACAGAATGAGTAATTCCATAAATTCGCATTATGCCTGACTACTTGACCTGCTCGAAGACGTGTATGAGTGCACGTCTTCGAGCTGGCCAAGCACTTAAACTCTTCCTTGGACTTCTTGGTGAGCAGCAGGCTGCAAACTATAATAGCTTGTTGCTGAGGGCTTGGTGTTGGATGGCGTCGGGCAGAGTTTTTTTCAGGTGCAGACGACCACTGCACCTGAAAAAACCACTGCCAGTGGTTGATAGAGCAAGGCAAATAAAATTCTGACAATAATAGTTCCGTGCAAAATAGCCGACGGCAAAACGTTTACCATACATGTAGTTTAAGAAGCACACGTACAAAATTAATCATGACATAATTTATATGGAATTTATTTTTAGCCTTATTATATTTAACGAATCCCTCTCGATGAGGCGAATCCAACGAGACATTTGTTTGTGAAATGCGATAGTTGCGTTTGGCAGTGAGATGATGATCATCTATCCACGCGAAGCCAGTGACATTTTCTTCTCGATTGCCCATGAAGTTCTCTACAGTTTCACGGTCGGTAGCATCTCTAGCTGACGCTGTCATGACATTATTCACATTCGTGAACTCGATGCCGCGGACGTTGGCATTGCAGAGGAGAGACACATATTTGGTCCCCAGGAGGAAGAGGACCTGAAGTGCCTTGATACTTATCCTGGCGCCATCTTTATCACGGGCTCGTTTTGCCCTCCTCCATGGTTCTTCACCAGATTGGGATATCAAAATTGCGGTGGCCCATAGTAGTGGGAGCTAAAACTTTATTGTGCACTGGCAAGGGAAATACCATTTGGACTTGAAATTTATTCCTTTGCTAGAGAACGCCAATGCTCAACAAAGTGGGCACCACAGCGTGCTTGCCGCGATGGGTACAAGCAAGTCTTGCTAAAATGCATTTTTTCTATTGCCAACGAACGACTTCCTTCGAGCCACGTGCAAACAGCCTCTCTCCAATTAGTCGAAAAGGCGCGCCATCGACTCCAACACTGGTATATACTTTTGATAGGCTTCATCATCGTAAATTTTTTTGATTGCAGCGTACCAGACACCATCGGGAGCTTCACCCATCTTCTGGAATAGTTGTCTTAGCTGGGTCTTGTCCACAAGCGCTGCATCGAGGACATTCCGATCCAGCAGGGGGTTGGATTCGAGAGTAACCCTATAATGGCTGGTCCCGGTACCAGTGCTAGCTTTGAAATACTTCACAAAGTTTTCAACCGCGTCGTCGATTGCCCCCCTTTTGATGCCTCTCTCTTCGCTATCGATTTTGTCCGTATCGTCCTCGCTGTCTTCGCCCACTTCTTCAGCAATTCGGTGGCTACGTAGGAGCCGTTTGCCTGCACTAGCCTCGTGTACATTATCGATTACAGGAACCGTGTCGGGTGAGACCAGTCCCGCCGTACTCGAGGCTGTACCAGCATTGATGTTCGCGAAAAAAATGGCTGTGACGATTATCAGGAAGTACAAGGCGCGCATCATTCGGACTGAACGGTAGACAACTGGGGCCTATTGAAGGGCTTGTGTGGCGCGAGATAACTCAAACAATGAAGAGTGACTTGCCAAAGCGATAGAAATATGCAATGCTGTATAGTACAGTGAGTACAGTAGTCTACTGCTGAGTGCCCTAAGAATCGCCGGGAAAGCCGCGATTGCTGTTGCACCGTAAGTAAGGAACCCTAGGAAGCAGATCCCAAGAGCAACATGTAGAAAGGTTGATACGGCACCGATCCATTAGCAAATCAGAAGTCAGAGAATCAAAACCTAATATGATAAAAATATTTTCACCAATGAAAGTGTCGTATTGAAAATGGCGTTTCTTTTTAATGAAGATATGATGGGTCGTTCAGTTAACTAGTTATATTGATATTAATAGATGTGTTATATTCGTCGGTGCAGTCTACTGTGGCTATTTATCAGCCGGCTCACCAAGCTAGTCCAGCTCGAATTTGTAGATTTTCTGTCCCGCCAGAAAATCATAGCAAGCAGCAGCAAGCGTTCAAATCAATCAGTTCACCACACTGAAGACCAACAGTAAGCTTAGCTCACTGTTGGTCTTGTAGCTCACTGAGCTTTACCGTAGCAGTATTGAAGACGCATGAAGAGCTGAAAATGCACTGATGACACGATTCGCATAAACAGGCCACGTCCCACTTGTCATCCATTTTTGCGTTATGTCATGTACGAGGTGATCGTGGCTTGCGATATGTCTTCTCTCGCTTGATAAGCAGCTGTGAAATCTTCTAATATGGTTAAATAACATCACGCCCCACATTGTGGTAGTGGACCACAACGAGCTGGCGCACGATTTATACTGTCGTCCATTCCATATCTGACCCCCCCTCAATCGATACGATATGATAAGTGATCGAATTGTTCAATCTTGGAATCTGTAAGGCAGGCGTTGCGACCAAGGATTCAAATCCTGGACACATCCAGGACGATATCAGGGTTTATCCACTGGATAATATCCAGGACTGAAAATATCTTCGGAGGTTGGCACATCATTTGGGGAAGATTGTACGTGCATCTGCAGATACTTCATCTGCAGAACTGGTCATGGCATATGACGAAGATACGTGTAAATGAACATCAAGAGGTTGCCGCGTGATTCTAGGCATAGTAGTATTCACCGTGATCAAAACATTCACAGGCGCATTCGAGGTGAAGTGCATGAGTATACAATTCCGCATTCGTCGTTCATAGAGAGGAAGAATGAGTCTGCCGACGAGTCGTAAGGCTCCACTTGGCCAGGTATCTTATGCTGTCAGTTTCCTCGCGAATTCTGGTTCAACTCATGGACATGAAACGGGATTAAAATCCTTGGTTCCAAGGGGGCGTTGCCGTAATAGGAGCTTTAAAGCAAAACACGTGATATTCCCACTCAGTACTGATAAGTGACGAGCTCTACGACCAAATATTATCTAATCTATACTATCTGAGGAGCTCGAAGGTGAGTTGCTCGGTGGTACGACCTCCAACGCACGATTATTCATGTTTTGCTCTATTTATTTTTCAACGTCGTCAAAACATATGTTGTACATTTTCACTACAACGGGGGTCAACCAACGTTTTCATTAATGGGATCTTATGCATTGACCATCAGCTTAGTCCGCTAAGGGACGAGGAGAGGCGGGTCTTGCTTGCTTACTTGCTTGTTGGCTTGATTTGAAAGTAAGGAGGAAAGCGCCACGCGTCCATCCAATGGAATGGGGGGGGGCGGCTCCCACATACCGGTGGCATCTATTTGAAGTGGAAAACATAATTCCCTAGCTTCACCATGAAATACCGAGAAGTACTTTAGTAACATGTGCCGCAAGTATCCTCGTGGCAAGCTATAAGCCCGAAGCGAGCTGGAGAGCTCGCAACTATGTTTCGATTGTAGTCGATATGATAGTCGTTACTGTGCAAGAAGTTACGAGTCGCATCTCCTTGCGGGCCCCGTAAATTACAAGTAAATGACGAAATCCCGCTCGAATACAGCAGGGCGTCGTGCACTTTTCTACCCATGTGTTAATGTTCGGACCTAATCGCGACCATACTAAAAGACCTTAAAAATATCCTGACCCCTCGTCGAGCAATCCAAACGTATCGGCTAATTGTGTCAAGCTCTCGATGTTAGCGGCTATCAGCAGTGGCTCAGGAGTGTATAGGCCAATGGCCGTGGCAGCGAGATGCCTCTGGTCGATGGGGACTTCGCAAGTGTTCACTCTGAAGGTCATTCGCCTCGAGGCACGCAGCTTGCGTTGGCAGTGGGCGCTGGCCGCGCCCGCAACTACATGAAGGACTCTACGACACAGGAGTGAACGGGGGAACTGCGGGAGTAGTTTGTATCATTTCAATATCCTCATTAATCGACTTACCTCTTCGGAAACACTCCGGGTTTTGCGACAAAGCTAGCTTTGCGCTCTTCGCAGCGTTGAGTGCATTGACCCTGGACTTCACTGATCGGGTACTTCGTCTGCTCGGTGCGCGTGTCGTCGTTGTGTTCAATACGATACCGATTCAAGTCGACTAAGTACGACTTCGACTGGGTTCGTCCTAAGTTCGGTTGAAGTACTCGTGCTGGAGCATGTCGACGCGCTACGCAGTAGACTCTGATGGGGACGTTGAGATGTCGATTCCCCAACCCATCGTCGAGGTCATCCGTCCACCCGAGCTATCAAGCTGGGAGCATGCTGCCTGGATCGAATAGCATCGTGAATGGGAGCGCTATGTGGGGAAGATTCGCTAACGCTGTACGACAACGGTCGAAAAGTTTAAGAACGTTGTGGACATCGTCAAGGATTGGGTGAAGCCGAAGATGCTGCGGAACATGGCCACCTATGTGCTCAAGAAGCCGGTGACCTCGGTGACTGTCGCGGACATCGTGAAGGCAGTGCGGGCGCGATGCCGCACGCTCAAGAACGAGTTTTTGCCTGATGTCACGTCTCTGTTCCGTCAAAAACTTAAGATGGATCTCTCTATTGATCCCGGTGATGCGGGGATCGTCCGCTACTCTGAGGAGTTCAACGGAATTGTGGAAGACTATGATCTCCAAGGGATGATTGGTACTGGTAACGAAACAAAGAATGTCTACAAAAGAAGGCTAAAGGCACACTGTCGCTTGCTGGTCGACAACATACAGCCCCAGTGCTCAAGGCTCAAATCAGCCGACGTATTGATTTAGAGAGTCAAGAATGCAAATCTGATAATGTCGCACTCTTTGACATGATACTGGAGCAGGTGAAGGCCCGACAACGATTTCATCGAATGTCGCAGGATTATGCTGCAAGAGGGGATTCCAAACTGGAGCGAAAACCCCAGCGGGCCGACACCAGCAAGGTAGGGCCGACGCTTCCAACGACACCTGCCGCTTTGTCGCCCCTGGCACCTTCGCGACCCCCGCAGCTTCCGCGAGCCTCGCAAGCTGCCCGCTCCCCGCCGCACGACGGCGGTCTGGTATGCAATGGGCCTCACTGGCTTAGGGACTGCTCTGTTGCAACAGCGCAGCAGCATGATGAGGCGCGGAGGAAGTTCCGTGAAGCCAAGGAACAGCGCTCGAGTACCCTTCGTTCCAGAGTTACGCGGTATGTAACGCCTACAGGATCTGTCCGGATTAATGTGTTTCGAGGTGGCCTACACGCTGGACACTGGGCTGACAAAAGTGTTGTCCCCGAAGGAATCGTAAAATCACTGTTTGCTGTACAACCTACGCTATTGGCTATTTCATTGAGTACGGCTGTGGGGGCGGAAATGGCTGATGGACGACGCGTGCTGTGCGATATGGAGTTGCGTCTGGACTTGGAGCTATCTACGATTGCTGGATCAGTCTCTATGCGACTGGTACCTTGCTTGATTCTACCAAGCGAGGGCGACGATTTCTTGCTGGGTCGGGACGCTCTAAAGACACTAGGCATCGATATCGAGGACCAGTTATCTCAACTTGCTAGCCAACCCATTCTTGCTGCTGAAGAAGAGGAGTTCCCGGTGAGCGACAATATTCCAGATGGCCAGCATACGCCTAGTGCCAACTGTGATGTCGAGCGGTTAGTGGTGCGCGCGGTAGCCAATGGGATGCCTGCGGAATATGTAGATGCCGTGCGTGAAATATTGGCTCAAAATCCAGACGCCTGGCGCGAGCCCATTGGGTCCGACCCTCCTGCGCGCGTAGCGCCACTCCACGTGACCCTTCAGAGCGGCGCGGTGCCACACCGATACCCCCCCCGCGGAAGTATGCCTTACTACAGGCACAGTTTATCCGGGCGTACGTCCGGTCTTTGGTTGGTCAAGAAAAATAACTCTTCCGGCTGGGCATGCGCAGTGGTTCCTGTGTGCAATCCAGGCTCGCAGGATGAGTTTCGCCTGACAATTGACTACAGGCTGGTGAACCGTGTAACTATTCCTATTGTTGGTGCCATGCCTAAACCGCGGTAACGATGGACGCGTTCGCAGGCAAGAAAGTGTTCGCGACCTTTGACTTTACCCAAGGGTACTGGCAACTTCCTCAGAGTGAAGGGTGCCGTGAGATATCTCTTTCATCACTGGGGATGGCGTATTTACACCCAATCGAGCTCAAGGCGCAACGGACTTGGCGCTTGATTTCCAGGGAGAGATGCAGCATGGATACAGATCATCCCATACTCGGCGCTAGTATAGGTGGATGACGCCATTCTTTTTGTGCCTACGGTTCATGAGTTTGTAGGTGTGCTCCGACAGTTTTTCTCGCTTGTGGCCAAGGCCTTGCTGAAGTTGAACATGGCAAAGTGCTCGCTATACACCACGGAAGTGAAGTGGTGTGGTCGCCTTATATCCGGATCGGGTATCCGGCATGATCCTGATCGAGTGGATGCGCTGTCTACACTTCCTGTTCCAGCAACAGTTGCGGAATTAAAGTACTTTGTGTGCGCCACCAATTGGCTACAGAACTCGCTGCCTGACTTCGCCCGTTATGGCTGCCCCCTACAAGCGAAATTGGTAGCTGAGAAAAAGCATGTAGGTGGTCGCAGTCGTAACGCTCTTAACGCTGCAACATTGTGGACGGCTGAAGAACAAAATGCGTACAGCGCCATGCTGGCGCTGGTCCGCGACTCGGCTGTCATGACGTCGCCAAGTCCTGACGCGGAGCTCCTTGTCTTCGTAGATGTCAGCACCTCCGGCTACTCTATCGTAGTTACTCAGGTCGTTGACTGGAATCCCTTTCTTCCCGTCGCCCAACAAAAGCACGAGATGGTCATCTGCAAGGGCGGCACCTTCAAGCACAATGAACTGAACTGAACAGTTGTGGAAAAGGAGGCGTATCCCATCGTCAAGCCGTGCCATGACCTAGAATATTTGCTACTTCGCCCTAAGGGATTTCGTCTTTATTGTGATCATGCGAATTTAATTTACATTTTTGCGCCGCATGAGGGAATAAATGCGCATGTCCGCGACCGACTCCAACGGTGGGCAACGCGGCTATGCGGACTGCATTATGTGATTGAACACATTGCGGGAGAAGACAATGTCTGGGCGGACATTGCCTCTCGCTGGTACACGCGAACCGCAGCCAAAGTGGCCGCTGTACAAACGCGCAGCCGTCGCGCGCTTTCCCAGGTACCTCCCTCCCAATTGAGGGCCCCAATTGGACGCTAATTTTGTATTCCCTACGCTAACCGACATATGCGAGGCCCAACAAACCGCTGGACGCGAGCGTTTACGGCTGCGAGTAGCTCAGGAGGAGGTAGATGGCGTGGTGATGATTGGTGGACGCCCCTGGATCCCGAATGGAGGGAAAGAGCTTCTCGCACGCCTATTTGTGGTAGAACATGCCGGGGCAAAAGGCCACCGGGGTCAATAATAACCTATGACGATTGTGCTACAGGAGCGCTTTTGCATTGCCAACTTGGCTGAGAAGGTGGTGAAATTGATTCGCGAATGCCTGCTGTGCAAGCATGTCAAGGGTCCTCGGTTAATTCCTCGACTGTACGGCCCTTTACTTTCAGCAACGCGACGCAATGAAGTCGTGCATTGGGACTTTCTATACCTTGACGAAGGTTTCGGTGACTCCGTCTATCTCTTGGTGCTCAAAGATGGTCTCTCGCATATTTGCGAATTGGGGCCGTGTACCACCCCTACAACCTATGTGGCAGCGGAGGCACTGATGTCATGGCACTCGCGTTACGGTACACCTAACATCCTTTTCTCGGACCAAGGAAGCCACTTCCGTAACGAGGTGCTGCAAAATCTGCCCGCACGACTTCAAGCAGAGCAGAATTATACCCCTGTGTATTCACCGTGGTTGAACGGAAATGTAGAACGCCTTAACAAGGACGTTCTCCAGGTTTTCCGCGTGCTCCTAATGGAGTATGCACTGGACCAACACGAGTGGCCATATTTGCTGCCTGCAGTTCAGGCGAATCTGAATCACACTCCTGTGCAGTCACTCGCGGGTCACGCTCCGATTGAGGTTTTTACGGAGTTACCGGCTTCATCAGCGCTAACGTGGAGCTATGTAGATGCTAACGTGGTGCCAGCCAATAGTGGAAGTATCCGAGATGGATACCCCTATTTCCGGAAGCACAAGAAGCATCAGAAACCGAAGACAGCCTGCGACGGCCTGCAGCACCGCATCGGCTGCAAGCTCGAGTTAGGAATAGTGCCAGCTCGTAGGTCTCACTCTCGCTTTCACTCGGTTCGCAGAAAGCAAAACTCCCAAGCCCTCAGCCTCTTCACGCCTCGCCGATGTCGCTACCGGTTCAAGAAGGAGGTGTCGCGTTTGTTGGGCCTTCCCACGTCAACCAACTGACCGACTTTCAGTACGTAGAGGTCATTAGCCTATCTGATACCTCAGCGGTTGTGAAGATCGTAGGCCCAAAAGACAAGGTGCAGGACACCACGTTCGAAGTGCCCAAGAATATCGTCAGCTTTCGACTGATATTTAACTTGGAGCGCAAGTTTTGGTCTGGATCATACATAGCGCACAATGTTGGATTCGTGCAGACATCGCGCCCAGGTATTGATGAGTGGTGCTATGGTGTCGTGTAAAGCGCAGACGGTTTAATGACGACGACACAAGCTCCGACAGCAGCGAAGCCTCTTCTGTCCTGCACTCTCGCACGCAACGAGGAATCGTGTTTCACCTGCCTCCAACGGATCAGCACATTCACACCACCATCGTTCATCAGTGTCACAAAGTTAAAGGTAAGGTGCCTCAAACATTACTTCTATCGATTCAGCAGTCATCACACGTTGATTTCCTTGCGACCCCCGCTGTGCTGCAAGGACTATATTCCTTCGGATTTGGTCTTGGCTTGTCGATAATGCACTGCAAGAGAACGCTCTGGGATGCCGAAATCACCAGCGAGAAGGGGGCAACCTATGGGACTTCTCATCCAAGAACGGCTACCCAACACCCCCGAAAGTGGCCAGCTACGCTGACTTAATAAGCGCGTTAACAACACTTCACAAGTTTGGTCAGCACTTCTACAACAACGAGACGACAGATTTCATCTCAACCGTGAAAGATTTTGTCGTTCAGTACGTGGATCATGCTCGGCATGAACCGACAATGGTGCGCCTCTTGCCTTTGGGCCAATGGGAAGTTTAGCTTGTTCCGCAACATCATCATATCGAAAGGACTCAATGAAGCAACCAAAGCGGCAGCCCAATTTAGTCACAGCGACGACATACTGGCAGCGCTCCGCGACTCAAGCATGACCTTGAAACCAGCGTCGTCTTCAATACGATCTCGCACTGGCGATAACGACCGAGGTCGTGCCAATCGAGCATCAGGTTCTAGCCGCATCACCCCCGACGTCTATTCACAGTTACCACTCGGGGAGGGAGACCGCAAATTATGCTTGAAGTACTTGTCCAAGTCGGGTTGTCTATTTGCAAAGTGCTCAAATTCTCATTTTAGGCCGGGGTCGCCGACAGCAAAAAGCAAAACCCTCATTTTGGAGTGCTGGGGCGGCCTTGGTACTCCGTTTGCTGGTTTATGACTGTCCAACGTCAGCCATGAAAGTTCGTAATCGCAACTGGAGTATACTAACCAGGGATGCCGAAAAATAAATATATCGATCAGTATTATTTTACGGAGGGAAACGGTAAATTAATTTTTGCATTTTGCTGGAAAAATACAGTAATTTATCAAACCTCAGAGTACATTTCAGTAATTTACTGGTCCAATTGCTCGCAACCAACCATGCAGTTGCCGCTCCATTCTCCAGCCTTCTGACGAGTAACTTCCATTCTCAAACAAGCACCTTCCCCAACAAGCACTCTAAGCCATGGCCGACAACATCCTCTCCCCCACTCGCCCCCAAGCGACCTTCACGCCGCGACAGATTGCGGGGTTCTTCTTTAAGACCTGCCTCGACGAGGAGGGCGTGGCAACCGGCTACAAGTCGTGTAAAGCATGTGGCAAGTGCCGCAAGCACTTGAGTGGGACGGGGTACACCAACCTGGTGTCCCACGTTCGCTCCGCCCACCGGAATGCGAGTGCCGCTGCGACAGGCACTCTCGTGTC
>BSXT01002142.1:0-42993 GCA_030267785.1 Phytophthora fragariaefolia | reverse complement strand
TCATGGGCGCCAACATCGGCACCTGCATCACATGCATCATGGTGGCGTTCGGCCAGGTCGGAGACAGAGTCCGTTTCCAGCGCGCCATGGCTGCCGCCACTGTTCACGACATGTACAACCTCTGGTCGGTCTTCGTGCTGTTTCCTCTTGAGGTTCTTTTGCACCCACTGGAAGAGCTGTCGATCGCCATGTCCAATGCCAAGACCAACAGCGGCTCGTTCAAGAGCCCGGTTGACACCCTCGTGAACCCGCTGGCACAGGAGATTTTGGTTGTCGATAAGGATGCCATATACGACGTCGCTACTGGTGACGTTGTGTGTGAGCCCGGGCAATCGTTCGTCACCTCTGGTGCCTTCGAGGGTTCCAGCTTGAGCGACGGCAGCATCGGTGCCATCACAGTGTGCATCGGCTTCTGTATCTTGGTCTGCTCTCTCCTCACGCTGGTGAAGATGCTGGCAAAGGTCTTCATGGGCCCCACGAAGCGCCTCATTTCTAAACTGCTTAACTACAACGGCTACATCAACATCATCGTCGGCACGATGATCACCTTCTGCGTGCACTCGTCGACGGTGGTCACGTCCACCCTTACTCCGTTGGCTGGTCTGGGTGTGATCACGCTGGAGCAAGTCTACCCGTTGGTGATCGGAGCCAACTTGGGCACGACCGGCACGGCACTGCTGGCCGCTTTAGTGACTGGCAAGTCCGACTCGGTCGCCATTGCGCTGGTGCACTTCTGGTTCAACATGTTCGGCATCCTGCTGTTCTACCCGATCCCGATCACGCGCAAGCCGATTCTGAGCTGGGCTCGCTCCCTTGCGTTCTTCAGTGCCGCGTGGTCGATGTCTGCGGGATCATCCTCTTCTTGGTGGCACCGGGCATCCTGCTGGGACTGGTGTACATGTGCACCGCCGACAGCACTGTGGTGGAGGTGTTAGGATACATCATTGCTGCCATTGTGTTGGCAGCTCTTGTGGGAATCGTGTTCTGGTACTCGAAGAAGGGCGGTCGCTCAGTGTGGCACAGCTTCTTGGAGAAGAAGCGGCTGGAGCGTGAAGCGCAGGAGACTCGTGAAGCTGTCAAGTCGCCCACACCCTCGAACCCGCCCTACAACATAGTGTAAGCCATCAATACACAGGTCCTTGCAACGTGCATGCTCTTCACATACAATACGTACTTGTGCACAAGATTTAATGTGCTAGCAGCGGCACTCCAACACACAAGACGAACGGCAGACACCAACAAATGCAAGCATCGATTGAAGGTCTCGTCTATATAATACGCCTCGGGTGGACACGAGCTCGCTTCTACCCTCGCGAGCGCTGAGCTCCCTCGAAAAGCCGGCTGCCGGTGGCTCTCCCAATCCGCTGGACGTGCCTCCGAACACGCTCGATTTGATGTCTATGGTGGGAATCCCGTCGTCGCGCGGAAGACCACCCCCTGCAAGCAGCGAGCGAGCCCGAGCTCCCAACTCCGCCAGCACTTCCGCGCCCAAGCAGTTGGCAGCACAAATGCATTGGCACCGTCGAGAGCCGAGTCCTCCAGGGAGGGAGGGGGGGGGAGGGCGCTTACTGCTCCTTGGGGGCCTTGACGACGCCCACCTGCGCCGGGCGGATGACCCGCTCGTTGAGCAGGTAGCCCGTCTTCATGAGCTGGCCGATGGAGCCGGCCTCCTTGGTGGCGTCCTCGTACTCGAAGAGCGCGTCGTGCACGTTGGGGTCGAACTTGTCCCCCACGGCGCCGACCTGCTGGATCTTGAACTCGCGGAAGACCTTCTGCAGCTGGTTCTCCGTCATGACCACGCCCTCGTGCAGCACCTTGATGGCGTCCAGCTGCTTCTCGGGCTGCAGCGCCTCCACGTCGATGCTCTCGTGCGCGCGCTTGAGGTTGTCCGACACGTCCAGCAGCGCCTTGGCGAACTTGGAGATGGCGAACTCGCGCGCGTTGCTCACGTCCACGCGCGAGATGCGGCGCACGTTCTCGGCGTCGGCCAGCGCGCGCAGCAGGCGGTCGTTCATGTCCTTGTTCTTGGCCTCCAGCTCCTGCAGCTGCTGCTGCAGCGTCTCGGCCTCGCTCGGCGCCGCGCTCGGCTCCGCGCTCGCCGCGCTCTCGTCCGCGGGCTTCTCGTCCGCCAGGCGCAACGCCGACTGACTCACGCGGCGCATCTGCGGGCCCACGCGGGCGGCAGCACAGGACAGGACGGCACGGCGCAGCATCGCTTTAACCCTTCTCGGACGACGATTTATTCTGGTGAGGGCTGGGCGGGGACGCGTCAGCCACAGCTTGCGGTTGAACCTCGCTAAGTGCGACTGCACTGAACGCACTTAGCAGGACGTTCAATCCCTCCCCCTGCAGAAACCGATTATCTAGAACGCTACGGTACCGGTATCTATCATCGCTCATCAAGCACATCAAACCGGTATGGCGGCGACCAAGACGAGCGCGGGCCAGCGCGCCGAGCGCATCAAGCGGCAGGCGGTGCAGCTGTCGGAGGAGGAGGCCGCGAACCAGAAGGTGCTGCAGCACTACGCCAAGACCGTGTACTTCAACGACCTGTGGGTGTCTTTCCTGAGCAAGATGGCGGCCCTCGTGGGGCTCATGAGCTACCTGGAGGTGCAGCGCATGCGCCACAGCGCGCGCGGCCTGGGCTTCATCGCGGGCTTCGAGGCGCTGTCCGTGCTCATCGCGGCCGCCACGGTGCTGTTCGTCCGGCGGTGGGTCAGCCCGGTGCTGGCCTTCAAGGCGGCCTTCGCGTTCTCGCTGCTGCAGGGCTTCTGGTTCGCGGCCAGCTTCTACTCGCGCGTTATGGAGCTGCCGCGCCAGGCGGGCGACCTGCTGGCCGAGCAGATCCCCTTCGGCCTCCTCTACTTTGTCGTGTGCTGGGTCTCGGACCGCTTCATGATGCGCTCGCAGGACATTGCCAAGCAGACCGCCAACGACATGCGCGCCGTGCTCAAGGGCAAGGCCGCGTAGCTGCAGACTTGCGCGTAGGCCACGTCAGGCTCATCTAGCACAACCGCTACATTTTAGAAACAAATATTCTATCTGTTCTAAATACGCACGGCTGTGTCAGATTGTCCACCATAGGGGCTTGTATTCGGTGGGGGACTACTACATGTATTCAACCTGATTCACACGCCGTGCGGCTTGTATTCGGGAGGGGCTGCTATTCGGCCGGTATCATTTGCCCATTTTCGAGCGCCATGAAGTACAGCGAGGACCCGGCGTGGGCCGACGTGGTGAAGGTACCGCAGGACGACGGCCCGGACCCGGTCGTGAGCATCGCGTACTCGGCTTCCTGTGCGTGTGTGTGTGTGTCCTGCTGCGCCGTCTCCTGGTCGCTGTCTAACGCGCTGCTCTGACGCGCAGTCACGGACGTGATGAACTGCTTCCGCGGCGTGCTCAAGACCAACGAGTTCAGCGAGCGCACGCTGGCGCTGACGCTGGACGTGATCGAGGCCAACGCGGCCAACTACACGGCGTGGCACTTCCGGCGCCGCGTGCTGGAGGCGCTGGGCTCGGACCTGCGCCCCGAGCTCGAGTTCACGGCCGACATGGCGCTGCAGAACCCCAAGAACTACCAGGTGTGGCACCACCGCCGCGAGATCTGCGCCATGATGCGCGACGGCAGCCAGGAGAAGGCGCTGTGCAACTTGTCCATCGACGGCGACTCGAAGAACTACCACGCGTGGGCGCACCGCCAGTGGGCCATCAAGACGTTCGGCCTCTGGGACGGCGAGCTCGAGTACCTGGACAAGCTGCTGCTCGAGGACGTGCGCAACAACTCGGCGTGGAACCACCGCTGGTTCGTGCTGAGCAACACGTCCGTGCTGGCCTCGACCGCCGATCGCCAGCGCGAGGTCGACTACGCCCTGGACAAGATCTCCGTCGCGGTGCACAACGAGAGCCCGTGGAACTACGTTCGCGGCCTCATGCGCGGCCATGAAGCTGCTTTTGCGGCGCAGCTGAAGCAGAAGGCGCACGCGGTGCTCGCAGCGACCCCGGACTGCATCTTCGCGGCGGCACTGCTGGTGGACTTGTACGCCAAGGAAGGCACGGACGAGGCGATCGCTGAGGCCACCAAGCTGCTCGAGACGCTCATGAACGATACAGACCGCGTGAGGAAGGCGTACTGGCAATTCCGTCTCACCACACTGAAGCGGCGTGCCTAACGGACTTGTCCAGCATGCATGTAAGCACCGTTTAGGCTGCACTATGAATGTGTGACTATCAACACGAAACAAGCACGCTATATTGGTTTGGTCTCATCGGGTTGGCGTCCTCGAAAGGGGTTGTCAGGCGAGAGGTAACTCCATTTCACTCTGCTTTGCTGCTCGGGGATACACCCTCGCCCTCTAGCCATTGACTCAATTTGAGCTGGCAGACCTATCATCCGGTTGCTAGCCAGCGCAGAACGATGCTGCGGTCATAACCTCTAGCCAGGCTGCTCACACGCGAACGCCCGCTTCGTTTCTAGTTCGACTGATTAAATGTTGGACGGGAAGTTGTTCACTGTCGCCATATCCTCCACCTTGCTGCCATTCACGAAGAACTCGAGCTTGATACGCATGAGCACAGGTTTCTGTAGGAACAAACGAACAAAAGGCACACGGAGATTAGAATATTTTCGAGCAGCCTACCACACCAAATCATCATCACCAAACTTACCTCGCCCTGCATAGTGTTCTGGATCTTAACGACTTGTGTGACCGAGCCGCTGTTGTTGGGCGGTACCACATCACCAGTAGGGGGCTCCATTTTCAACTTGATGTACTTGGGGAATGCTGCGAGGAACACGAACTTGTCAATCGACATGGCTGTCGAGTTACGCACAGTCGCCGTGATGTAGGTCACCGACTTGTCATCAGGGTTGGGCTTCGTGATCTCCAAGTCCACAGACAGACCGTTCTTTTCGTAAGCACGCAGTTGTAGGTTCGCTGGAGGCGCTGGGGCTGATGCAGGAGCACCGAAATCCATCAAACCAAGCAAGTCATTAGCTCCTGGCGCAGCCGCACCGCCGTTGCTTGAACCAAACGAAGCTGTTGCTGGGGCTGCTGGGGCTGGGGCTGCCGGGCCGCTCGAGAAAATATCGGCAAGCAAATCAACTGCAGGTGGTGCCGCTGGCGCAGATGATGAAGCCGAAAGCGCCGTACTAGCGCTTGACGTTGATGCACCACCACCAAAGATGTCATCCAGGTCTAGTAGACTGGCACCAGCGCTCGACTGAGCGGCCTGAACAGGCTTTGGGGCAGCAGCCGCACTGCTCGAGCTTGCACTAGCATCTTCATCGCCCAAAAGATCGGCAGAGCCCACTGCCGAAGACGCGAGGTTATCATTGCGGCTGCGCACCTTTGACGCATCAATAGCCGGCATACCGGCGAGAACATCATTACGCAGAGAGGACCATTGCGGCTGACCAAGAGTCGTGTACTCCGTAGCACGCTGCTGAAGCTCCAACACCATGGATGTGTTGAAAGAAGAGATCATCGAGTTCAGCTTAGCAATTTCAGTTGGCGAGGTAAAACGCGTCGTGAGCTTCACCATTGCGTTCAACGAGTATGAACGCGTGATATCAGTGGATCCATGGTGGCGCAGAATCGTCTTGAATAGCTCTACGACTGTGTTCTCATCGACTCGGCTCTTGTCGTTCAAAGTCTCCTCTGAAGCAGGGGCATCCAACAGTAAAAGCTTGCTGTACTCACCGACACACCAGATACCAACGTGAACAAGCGAGAGCTGCGAGACATCATCGTGGAGCGCCCAGAAGAGTTTGTGAACCACGTAGGCGTGCAGGTCAGTGTTGCGCTGGATAAGAGTGATAAGCGAGCTGCATATCCGCTCGTCAGGCAAAGTCGAACCGGCAATTGACAGCATCGTGATCAGCGTATCAATATGCCATCGACTTGATGGCGCGTAGCGGTCAACCGCATCTGCAGAAAAGAGATTTAAAAAACACGGTTAGATTCCCGCATTATGAGCCTGTAATAATCAATTCCTCATCTAGGTACTTACCAGCAATGCGAGAGCAGAGTTCAGGTTTTTGCTCGTTCGGAGCAATC
Organism: Phytophthora fragariaefolia; assembly: GCA_030267785.1. NCBI lineage: Eukaryota > Oomycota > Peronosporomycetes > Peronosporales > Peronosporaceae > Phytophthora > Phytophthora fragariaefolia. The sequence goes on along the minus strand of BSXT01002142.1, from coordinate 36,937 downwards.
ACAAGATAGTTCAGCATTTCACGCGCAAGCTACAAAATCGACGATCAGCAGTAAGTATGTAGCTCCCAGAACAGCAGCAAACATGGCGTAGCAACCATACCGACTGAATGTTGGAAGAGTTCACAAGAGAGTAGATAAGCTCCAGTGCACGCTGACGAATGGATGTGTCAGGGTCCTTCAGACAGTCCACAATAGTGTTGGTGTGGCGCTGCACTGCTGCGAGATCGTCGGTCACGACCTTGGACAGCGTGTTAAGCGCGACATAGCGGATGTTGTTGTCGCGGTTTAGAAGGAAGCGTCCCAGGATGTTAATAGCCAGCACGCGAAGTCCGCTATCGCTTTCAATAGTCATGATGGTCTGCACGCATTCGTAAAGGATGGCGTTTCCAGCAGTCTTGGCGGTCTCCGTGTTGGTCGCCACTTGCGCTAACACATCGTTCATTGCCTCACTAGCTTCCTCATTGTCCTTGCCCAAGAGACGCAGGAGCTTCAAAATCGCTACCTGCAAGAACGGATCCGCGATGCCGCTGACGTCGTATTCGCTCGAATAGCCCATCGAGAGCAGGTTGCGCAACTGACGCACGAGCTTCGGCACCAAACTGCTGAAGCGCTTTAAGTTCTCCACATCGAGCAGCACCACCTCTGTGATAAGCTGCACACCCGCCAGCAGCACGCCGTGGTGCTTGGAGCGCAGCAGTCCCAGGATGGACTCTGTGAAGTCTTCCACCAGGTCCGGCACCTTGGTGAACACGCGTATGGCCGCGAGCGCCGCCTTCTTGCGCAGATGGTCGTTGTCGCTGCGCAGATGACGGTCCACGTCCATGACCAAGTCGCGCGCCATGTCGGCCTGCAGACATCACACGCACCGTCAGCTCCCCCGCTCTCTCCCCCCCCCTCCCGTCACATCTCCAGTACTCACCGACGCCACGTTGCCCACACACGTGAGCGACAGCGCCACGATGAAGTGGTTCTGGTTGTTTAGGTCGCTACTCCCCCGCAATAAAAAAATACCAATAAATAATAAATAAAATAAAAAAACACCACCCACACATTAGAGCTCAACACTGGGAGAAAGAAAGAAAAAAAGATTCTCCGAGTGCTCACTTCTTGACCGAGTTGGTGACGAGCGTGAGCACGTCCTCCTGGTCCGTGAGCAGCAGGATGAGCCCCAGGTAGCCCATGCGCTTCTCGGCAAAGTACGGACTGGCGATGAGCTTGACGCACTCCATCTGGCCGAAGTGCGACGGATAGCCCAGCATGTGGATGAAGAGCAGCTTGGCCACGTTGCGGTGGCGGTACTGCTTGTCCTGGTCCTTGAAGGCCGTGCGGATGAGCGCGCTCTCCTTGGCGATTACGGCGCGCTCCTCGGCCGCCGTCTTGCAGGCGCGCACGCCGCGGATCAGGTCGCGCAGCTTCTGGCTCATGGCGCGGCGGGGAGGGGCGGGGCGGGCGGCGTGGGCTCGGGGCTTGGGCGCGGCTTGGGTCCCCCACGTGTGAGCCTGCAAGGGGGCGAGCGCGGATATCGGCCAATGAGAGAGCGGCACACAGCGGATTGGCCGAAATCCAATCTCTGTGACGCGCGCCCGCTTCAACCGCAGCAGGACTCACGTTCGTGTCGTGCGGTTGTGCACAGCAGGCAGCACATGTAGTAGTATTGATTTTAGCGGAGATTGAAGACGCAGGAGTGGGAGCCAATCATCGCCAAGTTCGATCTGGCGGCGTTAAAGGAGATCTCTCACGACGCGGCGGGAGGTCCAACGCGGCGGCGACACAGCAGCACTCTGTCCTCACGAACGACTGCAGTACCGTTCGCGGACGCAAGCGGTCTGTCCAGGCTGCGCTGGTCCTGCCTGGTCCACCCCCGATGCCGCTCCCCCCCCCCGATTGGCTAAGCAAACGGCGCACGCCCATTGGTCGAAATTGCGTCCAGAACTCATCCTCTCCCTGCCCCAGGCATCACCGGCGGAAGCGCAAGCGAGCGAGCGGATGCGGGCCGAGACGCCGCGGCTGGCCGTGCCGGGGCTGCAGAACCTGGGCAACACGTGCTTCTTCAACGCCATCCTGCAGGCGCTGGCCTCACTGCCCAGCGTGCACGAGTTCCTCGAGGAGATCGAGCAGCGCGCGCGCGTCACGCGCCGCGGCATCGCGTTCACCGGCGCGCTGCGCGACTGTCTGGAAGGTGCTGCGCGACTCCGCGCGTGTGATTGGGCGAATTTGCTGACGCGTTCTCATTGGCTGTGCCCGAGCAGCGCTGGCGCCGAGGGAGCTGCACGAGCCGTGCGGCGTCGTGGCGCCCAGGACGCTCAACGCGGAGCTCACGAGCAAGTTGAGGGCCTTCCGAGGCAACAAGCAGCAGGTGCGCGCGCTGTGGAGAGCGTGGGAATTGCCCCCTTTTTGCTCACGTGGCCGTTTTGTGGCGTTTTGTAGGACTCGCAGGAGTTGCTGCAGTTCCTGTTCAAGCTGGTGAACAGTGAGCAGCGCCGCTGCTCGGTGCAGGACCGAGGACTCGTGGACCTGTACGCCGACAGTCTCGATGAACCGGCGGCGGCGAGGTCGATCAGCGACCTGAGGCTGTCCCAAGCAGTTGACGAGCGGAATTGGAACCCGCTGCAGGGCCTGCAGGTGAACTTGCTGCAGTGCACGCGCTGCCGCCGCTTCCGGCCTTTGAATAACCAGCCGTTTCTGGACGTGTCGCTTTCGCTGGTGGCTCCGGGCGAGAGAAAGGTGTCGAGGCTGACGGACGCTCTGCACCTGTACACTGAGCCCGAGGTGATCAAAGGAGTGGAGTGCAGCTACTGCAGCGTCATTGAGGAGCTGGAAGTCACTCGAAAGGAGTATGCGGAAGCGATGAAGCAACAGATGATGCCGAATAGTGGCAATGTGAGCCCGAGTGACGTGATGGACTTGGAGATTGCTCAGCACGAGCGGAAGGACTGGATCCATACGCTGGAGCAGTTGGCTAGTTCTTCCAGCAACTTTGATTTGGAGCAGCTCGAGCGGCCGATCCCTCGCAGCCGCGGAGACTGCCACAAGCGGCTTCAGTTTTCCCGCAGTCCTGACGTGTTCTGCTTCCATCTAAATCGCAAGGTGTACAGGAGGACTGGCGGCGCTGTAAAGCTTGAGACATACGTCGAGTTTCCTCTTGAACTCGACATGAGTGTCTACTGCCGATATGAACTGGATTCCGTTTCTGAGCAAAAGCTGGTGAATGGCGTCACGCGATCAGCAAGTGGGCTCTCACGTCGGCCTGTAACGTCATCGCCCCCGTTTAACGAGACAACTAAGCAGCAGTACTTGCTCTATGATTTGACAGCTGTCATCCTGCACCATGGCAACGAGCGCTGCGGTCACTTCACGGCATACCGACGTGCCAGTCCTTCGCAATGGTTTTTTGTTTCCGACGAGAGTGTACGCGAGGCAACTGTAGCAGAAGTTCTGAGCAGTTGCGCGTACATGCTTTTCTACGAACGGAAGTTTAGGACCAAAAGAACAACACGCAGTTCCGAGACTGAGGAGACCACTGATGATGACGATAGTTTGCCGGACGTTCCTTTCGAACCGCACGTGCTGCTATCGAATGGCCGCTATTGAGAAGCTCATGGAGTGATCTATGCAAGAAGTACTACGTAAATATATTGGTTAGTAATTATTGCTGTGTACGGAGCTTCCTTTGCCGTGTTGACGATAGTTCATTGATGAAAACTAACAACACAAAGCAAACGAAAAAAGCAAACGTGAGTGTTCTTTCTTTCGGGACTGGTTTAGTAGTGCTATTTAGTTGAAGCCATACTCTTGGCGAGCTCGCTTCACGACACCAATGAGGAATCCACTCTTGTTGCGCACATTCGAGAGGTTAGCACCTGCGAATCGAGTGAGCACTTGATTTGCCAATGGTTCCGAAAGCTGACCTAGTACCTCGTAACACTTGCCGCCAAGCTCTTCCAAAGACGATAGTGTACGGCTGGCCACCAACGAATGGATGTGGTTCTGCACAGACATTGGCAGCGCTGCAAAAGATGGCATACCCATTCCAGGACCACGCCCAGGCCCAGCCTGAGGAGGTCCTCGCATCGCTCCCCCATACTGTTGAGGGGGTCCCTGTTGAGCTGGTTGCTGTCGACGGCGAGGATCCCGCGGGTCCTGTGGGGCCTCATACGGACGTTCGTACAATGCTGGACCAGGGCCCGGGGCCATTGGGGTTACTTGCCCACGGAAGCCACCAACATTACCGCCATTGCCACCATTCAAACGGCCACCTTGGGGAGGTCCCCCAAGAACAGATCCCCCTTGTGGAGGTGCTCCATAACCTCCGCCGCGTGGAAGAGTTGCCGCCGCGTGCCCACGCGGAGAGGGAACCTGAGGTCGGTGCTGTTGTTTCTCCGAAGCAATAGCTTTCTCGTTGACCCGATTGATAATTCCCACTAGAAACCCTTGCAAGTTTTCCACCTGTGACAGATCCACGTTGCTGAAATTCTCAACAGCCTGCAATGCCACGCGCTCAGGCAGATGCAGCAACCGGGTGACAACGTTGTCATTCAGTGGTTCTTGCAACCTTCCTTCCCGGCGCATACTGTCTACTACTGCTTTCACAGCAACAGGCAGACGATCGTACATTTCGCTGGGAACTGCGGCACGACTAGGCCCAGATTGACCTCCTCGTGGGGAAGACTGTAGGCTAGCCATAGGGCCACGGCGACGAGGATCACGACCTGCCCCACTGGTACTCTGCGGATGCGGTTGCTCACGCCGACGCGGGTCTTCAGCTCTCGCGCCCGTAGCCGACCGTGGCATCGTTTGGGTAGCTGATAAAGGTGGCTCCTGACGGCTTCGTGAAGCTAGTCTGGGATCAGATACCGTTGACTTCTGGCTTGGTGTGTTGACAGGTACGCTGGGAGTATTAGCTTTGTCGCTATGAGTAGTCCGACCAAATTCATCCACGCTCTTTGGTGGATTTGACTCGGGTTCCTTTCGTGGAGTAGCACCCCTTGCTTGTCTAGGCGAATGTCTTACCGGGGCATCTTCGTCCGGCATATCGTGTTGGTAAGGCACTTGAACATTGGACACACCTGTCGCAGGTTGCGGAGGAGCATATCCAAAACGAAAAAGTCCCGGGTCACTCTTGTAATCAGACATGAACGCGTCTACAGGCTGCAGCGCTGCGATCTGTGGGTTTTCCTTCTGGTACTCGCGATAAATGCGCATAAGCTGACCATTCTTGTCGCGCACGTCACGCATTGGGGTACGCACAAACCGAGCTATGATAGCAATCTGAGCGAATTCCGGCATAGCTCCGACGGATGCAAATGCAGCACGGCTCACTTGAGTAACTCTGAACTCACCACTCGACTGAAAGTCCATGAGACGGTCCCACGCCGCCGCTGAAAGACCCTTGTGGTCTTCTTCATGGCGCTTGTGCTTGCTAGTGTTGGAAGATGCTGTGGAATCGTTGCTTGCGCAACGACGACGGCCATGCTTACGATCATCCTCATGATGAATGTCGTTGTTATCAATGTAGCGAGGCCGTTTAGAATCAGCGTCTCCATTAGCTGGGGATGTTGAAGAAGCGTTAGGCTGATCGTCGGCCTTCCTCTTAGCAGGAGTTGTCGCTGCCTGCTCGTGACTTGGAGTGGTCGACGAAGGTTGGTCCACTTCCATCGCGACAACTTCGTCAGCCGCCGCTGACATCATTGATGGGTGATCCGGATCATACTCCTCCTGCTCACCTGCCGGGCGCTGTTCACCTGCTGCAGAACTACCTGCCACTGGTGTCCCTGCCGGAGACGGGTTGGCTGGATCATATTCATCCTCACCATGCGGGACAGAGGACGTCTCTATAGCAGGCGCAGACGGATCGTATCCGCTCTCATGATGCGTAGACAGCGCCGAGCCACTGTCTCCAGCTTCAGTCTCTACCGCCGGTGCCTCATTTCCAGCCACTTGCTCTTCCATCGCAGGGACAACAGCAGCCTGTTCCGCAGAGGCCGTCTCAGTACTGCCTACCTGCTCTGTGGGGGGCTCCACTTGCTCTGGCATCTCCGGATCCTCGGACTTCTCAGCAGTCTCGTCAACACTTTGGATCGGCGCATCCATCGCTTCATCGTTTTCCTCGCTGTCCGCAGTATCGTTCCCCGCCACAGCTTCGTTCTCCTGCTGCACACTCGCATCGACGTCGTCCACTACGGCGGCAGGCTCTGAAGCCGCCGATACGTCCACCGGATTGTCCACCTCTTCCATTCCCCCAGCGCCCACCTCTTCCACTGCCACAGCGTCCACCTCTTCCACTGCCGCAGCGTCTACCTCTTCCACTGCCGTAGCGTCCACCTCTTCCACTTCCGTAGCGTCCACCTCTTCCACTGCCACAGCGTCCACCTCTTCCACTGCCGCAGCGTCTACCTCTTCCACTGCCGTAGCGTCCACCTCTTCCACTTCCGTAGCGTCCACCTCTTCTACTGCCGCAGTGTCCACCTCTTCCACTGCCGCAGCGTCCACCTCTTCGACTGCCGCACTGTTCACATCTTCCACTGCCGCGGAGATGTCGCTCTGCTGTGCCTCGTTGGACGCGTCATCGTGGTCGGCGGTCTCCGCCGTCGCTTGTTCCTCGCTCTGCGCCTCTTCGCGCGCCGTAGTGGCGACGTCACCAGCAGCAGCCGCCGCCGAAGTGGCAGAGGCAGGCGGTTGCTCGCTGGGCGCGTGCTCCGGCACGGCGTCGCCGGCGCTCGCGGCAGATGCGTCCGGCTCCATGCTGCTGATCCCCACGCACTAATGGGGAGCGGCGTTGGCTCGAAACACACAGTTGTGTGTGCCACACCAACTGAAAGCTGATTGGCGGAAGGAGATGTAGCCATGTCCAGCGAAACGACGCGCACTTCAAGAGATCACCGAGGATGCAGCGGCTCTCCGTGCCCCCACCGCCAGTCGAGACCGGGAGGACAGCGATGCAGAAGAGTGCGACGTCCAGTATCCCGCGCTTCTTCTTCCCGCGGAAGCGGACGCCGTTCACGAGCGGCGAGCGCATCAGACGCGGCAGGGTGGCCGCTCGGTTGGATGCTGTGATCCTTTCCAGTGCGGAGCTTACTCAGCTTGAGGAGTATGTGTGCTCCTTTGCTTGTAAGTTCTTTTTTAAGTGTAGGTTGGGTTGGAGGAAGCGCTAACTGATTGTTGGATGCTGGTGAAGTAGGTGAATCCGGGATGTCACCGGATCTGAAGAGAGAGATGAAACGCCGAACGAAGAAGACCGGCATCGTCGAGGTGGACCGTATGCTGGAAAGGCAACTGACACTCATGCTGTCGTACGAAGACTATTGCTCTGTCTCGAAAGGTTCTTGGTGCGGTTCAGCCGCATTGCGCGCTAAATTGGATGTGTTGCTATCAGCGCAACGCTTCATCATGGTAAACCATAGCTGATGTATTGGTCTATCCACTATCCAGACCCTTACGCTATTGTGAACACGTGTGGGTGTTATAGCTTCCTCAAAATTCACAGGGACGGATTAGTGGATACAAGATTCTTGAGTACATTTACCAGCTTCAGCTGTCGCTGCGCGTAGCCCGCTTTGTGCTTGAGCGAGTTGCTCAGGAAGGATCGAAAAATGACGACGAAACATCATCGGAGAAGACTTACGTATCTATCATCACCGAGACGATTAAAAACTCAAGGCATGAAGTTGGGCTTCAGGAAGACGAGGATTTCCAACAGTACTACGAGCTAATTTGCGCCCGGATGCTGTTGCTACCTCATGGAATACAACAAATTCGCACACGCGGGTTATCAATTCACCAAGTCGTGACATGTGACCGCTTTGCGGAATTCTTTCGATTGATGGATAATTCACTGCGCGACAAATACGATCAACAAGAAAACGCATTCCACCCCTCTAGGATTCGCCTCGTGCACCGTCAGTATCTCCAATTAGATCGAGATGGCAACGGCATGCTTAGCATGAATGAGCTACAGGATTACGGAAAGAAACGTGCCTTCAACCCCACCGGGAACGAACCTACCCATGACCTAACAGACGCCTTCGTATCGCACGTGTTTGCCGAGGTGCCCACATTCAACGGCGAGATGGATTATCATGCGTATTTGGACTTCACACTAGTTTTAAATGACAAAGTATCTACTACCGCACTCAGGGTAAGTTGTAGATTCGGTCTGAGTACTCGTAACTGAAACTTAACGCAGTCTCAGTTTTTTTGGGGAGTCCTAGACTTTCAAAAGCAGGGATACCTCGACGCGTTCACTATAGACTTCTTCCTGAGAAGTCTACTTGAAAAAATACATGCTCACGAAGGCAAGGATGATTCACCTACGATTGAACGTCTGCGGGTATGCAAACTTGAGATACAGTGAAATCTACACAGGACTAACAACTTCTGATTCTTGTTGGTATAGACCCAGGTATTCGATGCCGTAGCTCCGGCGCATCCCAACAGAATCACTTGGCAGGATCTCCAACGTAGCAAGCTTGGCCACGACGTTGTTCGGTAAGCCGAATCACGAATACGCCCTACCGCTTAAAACTGACATATACACGTGCCATTTAGGCTTGTCACCGACTATGTGGCCTATCGCACGTACGAAGACAGTGGAGGCCGCTTTTCCACGTCTTAAAGCCCATATTTTCTGACTGCAGGACAGGATCGTACAGAAAACATTTGACAAGAATGAGCGCGAGGCCAAACACCTGTTGATATCTATTAGAAAGACACGGTAGCTCAGCGTGTAAAGCTCAGCTTCGCGTCACTAGCGTGCTGAATTGCGTGCATCGCCATCTTACGCCGGCCCAGCACTCAACAAAAAAAACAAGAGCGCAGTAAGCGTACAGAGCAAAAAAGCATCTCACGCTACGCACTTAAGCCAGCAGGTTCTCGCCGTTGAAGTGGAAAAGGCACACACTACCGGTGAACATAGCGACGCTAACGAGAACCTGCTGGTGCTTCGTAATGAAGGCATTTGCACGCTCGCGGGAGCTCTGGTACCACGACTTGCGCTGCACAGGGATAGCACCGGCGCCAAAGCGGCCACCAAGAAGGTTGGACTTGGGCTTGGAGATGCTAGAAGCGTTCAGCTGACGCTGGCTTGCGTTCAGGCGCTCGTACTTGGTGCGCAGGCTGGCAGCCTCACGCTCCAGAACCAGCAGTGCTGCCTCCGCCTCCTGCTTCTTCTTGGAAAGAGCCACCACCGAGATGCTCAGCTTCTCGGCCTCGGACAGAACGAAGTTCGCCTTCACGTGGAAACGGCTACCAGCAGGCTTGACCTCCTCCTGCACCTGCTCAGCTTCCTGAGTCTTCTCCGCCTCTTCGGCCTTCTCAGTATTCTCGGCCTCTTCAGCCTCCTCGGACTTCTCAACCTCCTCGGTCTTCTCAGCCTCCTCGGTTTTCTCAGTCTCCTCGGTCTTCTCAGCCTCCTCGGCCTCCTCGGTCTCCTCAACCTCCTCGGTCTTCTCGGCCTCCTCAACCTCCTCAGTCTTCTCGGCCTCCTCAACCTCTTCGTTCTTCTCAGCCTCGTCGGCTTTCTCAGCAGCGACCTCCTCCTCGATCGCCTCCTTCACGGCCTCTTCCACGAGCTCCGTGATGGTGGTGGGCTCCTCTTCCTCCTCCTCCTCCGCGGTGGTGTACCACTTGTCCAGCGCGTTGCCCTGGAACAGCGACGAGATCGGGAACTCAATCTCCTTGATCGGTTCGGGCTCCTCGTCGTCCTCCTCGGTCGACTCGGAGGCAGCAGCAACCGTGATGGTCACGACCGCCTCGCGGGACTGCACGGGGTCGAACACGAACGTGGCGGGGAACGTGAGCGCGGCGTCGTCGCTCTCCTCAGCTTCCTCACTCTTGGCGACAGCCGTCCAGGCCACAGTGCGCACCACCGGCGCCTTCTCCTTCTTGACGCGCTTCTTGATGACCGTGCGCGTGATCTTGGTGGTGGTCTTGAGCTTGCGCGGCGTGTTCTCGCCGTCCTCCTCGGGCACCTGGCCGTCCTCCACCACATGTCCGTGCTCGTCCGTCACCACGACGTCCTTCTTCTCCACGACCTCCTCCACGGTCTCGTACTCGTCGGCCTCGTACTCCGGGTCCAGGGCGACGGTGATGGTGGCGTTGGGCGCGGGCTCCTCGCCCTCCACGCCGGCCAGCGTGACCTCCAGGCGGCCCACGCTCTTGGCGGCGGTCTTGGCCTCCTCGGAGAGCTCCTCTTGGCCCTCGGGGGCCTCGGACAGCGCCGAGATCTGCGCGAACACGGCGGCGATCTGCTCGTCCAGCAGCTTCACCTCGTCCACCTTGGCCGTGACGCCGCGGCGGCACTCGAGGTACTGCTGCGACGCGCGCTGCACCATGGCGGCCACTGCGGCCGAGGAAGACGTGGAAGCCATCGCGACGGGGGCTACGGGCTCACGGAGGGAGAGCCGCGGGATCTGCGGCTGCGGGGCGAGCTTGGGGGTCTCGGCGTAATGCGTGGCGAGGAGCGCCGCCGCCCGAGAACCGTGTGCGCCACACCAGAACGAACCTAGGGAGGGTGATGTGGTACACCAACCATCACACCAAACACGACCGATCGACGAGTTCAAGGGCAAGTTGTCGCTACACTGTAATAGTGCTGATGCTCTACTGTAGGCATCCAGCGTAGGCATCCAGCGTCCAGATGCTTCTCAGAAGGCCACTTCGGTGGGTGCCGCTGGTGTAATCTGACGCAGGTCGTCATCACCGACCGTCTCGAGCATTCAGTCAGCGCTGTGGTGTCGAAGCGCGATATGTAATGGTCACGCGATTATCGTTGCAGCTCGCGAACAGTGCAGTGGACATGCAACCGCAGCGACGTCGCGAACGGCGCGACGCGGCTCACGAGCTATCCATGGAGCTCATGCCATGGTGCCGCTGGGCTCGGCTGGATCTACAGTTGTCGAAATACAATTACCTTTTGCAACGACGGATGCCCCTTTCACGTCTTTTGCGCTGTAAAGGGCTGGCAAGTTGATGGCGGGTGCTCAGTGAGACCGTCGGCGAGGTGTCTCCGTGTCATCGTGACAAGTCATGGGCTGGATACCGCAGCTCCATGGCGTGCTCTCTTATCGGCGCTAATGTTCCTTCTCCAGGTCTTCTTAGTAGAAATTCTACTGGCCGCATTTCCGACGATGGAGTTCTTGAGCCGAATACGTGTACAGCAACGAGCTTTTCCGTGTCTTTGCAGACCGTGCTTCACTTCACGCACTGTAGTATAATATTTAACTTAATCGTCCCGGTGGGCACTCTTCGTTACAATGAATTTGCTGTCTAGCTCGGTGATCTCCATCTTGTTCCATCCAAAATGGGCAGACGGCAGCCGCCTTTCCTCGTCCAGCACTTTTCACAAGCACGCGCACTTACCGCGACAACATGAAGGAGTCCTGTGTGGACACGGACGACGCGTGGAGCCAGCCGTTGAGCTGCTCCAGCACCTGCGCCTCGTCGTCCTCCTGGATACTCGGGGCGTAGCCACTCTCGATGAGGCGACCTGTGTTGCCCATGGCCGTCGGGGGATTAAACGAGCCGAAGTTCGTTTCGAGGCTCACGCGGTCCGAATACTGCGAGGCGCGCATGGAAGACATGGAGCTCGAGCCCATCATGAACGAGTCGTTGGTGCTGCAGCTGCTGCTCATGCTGATGCTCCTGCTCGAGGCTGTCGGAAGCGGGGCAGGTGGAGCAGGAGCTCGGCCGTTTCCACCACGTTCGTAGAACTGAAATGAGACGCCGGGCTCCTCCTTGTACTGCGGACGCGTTCCCATCTGCACACTCTTGGGCTGGGAGCGTGACCGCCGCCGCGGCACAATCTGCTGATGCTGCTGGCGGTGCGGAAGCGAGACTGGGACGTTCTCCTCCGTGAAGAGAATGTACTCGCCCGTCATGATCTCCTTAATAGGCGGCTGCAGGTTCTTGTCACCGGTATGTCTTGCCTTGGATACCATGCGCCCTGAGTGCTTCCTCATGAGCGTGGTGGGGGGCCCGTCCGCCGAAGCCGATCCCTTGGAGTTTCTGTGGCTCAAGCTTCGCTTCCTCTGGCTTCGGCGTGCAGAACGTAGCGGCACGTCCTTCTTCCTCTCAGTGCGTGGGGTCAGGAGCTCTGCGCTGTCCTCCGAGGTAGCCGACGGCGCGAGTGGCGCGCCCGAATTGTAATAGTCTGTTGGATTCACCTCGCTGTCCGCGAAGGACCCGGCGCCGCGCATGACGACGGTGGAGCCGCTGAGGCTGCTGGGTGGGCCCGGGCCCATGGTGCTGCTGGCGAACATGGTGCTGTTGGAGGTCATGACGGTGTCGCTCACGTGGCTGAAGTTGCGGGCGCCGAACTTGTTCTTGCGCTCCTCAAGGAAGAAGATGTGCTCCAGCGCCAGCGACGGCCGGCGACACAGGCATTTGGAGCCGCGCACGCCGCACGTCTTACATCTCCGCAGCCAGTTGAACTTGAAGAGGCTGAGCCATGCGATGATCCCCATGGACCGCGCTCCGCTGCTGCGTCACTGGCGAGAAAGCGACAATGAGGCGCCGGTAGGGGAGGGGGGACACCAGCCTCGGTCGATCCTGTTTCGCTCTCCGCCTACTCCGTCTCCTTCCCGTGGTGAGCTGCGCCTCTCCGCCTCGGCCCCTTCTTCTCCGCCGATGGGCTGTTGCTGCGCGTGGGAAATCGCGGACTGAGCGAGCCAGCATAGAGTCGGCTAGTGGCGGTGACTCGGCTCTGGCGATCGTCGATCGCCCATCCCCCTCGAGAGGGACACAGCCGGGCGAGCGGTCACTGTGCCAGGCCCCAGCCCAATCGGTGCATACCCAACTCGAGTGACCTGCAGCCGCAGCTGCAGGTCCCAAACGGACTCGCGTGGCATGGTGTCTGCATGCACTGTCCTCAGGACAGTGTCCTGGCGGTGGCACTGTCACTGGCAGGTCGCGGCGAATGTACAGTACGTCTAGTGCTGGCGGAGAAGCCATTTCAGCCTCGCGCGCACGTGCTTCCCGCGCGCACACACTCGCGAGATCGGGAAAACAGCTTGAAGTGGATGCCACAAACTTCATGCACAGGTGTCCCCTCTCGAGCTTTGTGACAAAGCTAAGCTCGAGAGGGGACACCTGTGCATGCAGGACGGGCTCCGCTGCGTCCGCTGCTGCGCCTGGAGCTTGCCGCCAGCCGGGTGGAACATGCAGCCCGCTGCTTGGGTGTACATACCCCATGGCGCTTCTCTTTCGAAGCCTCCTTCAACGCAGGAAATGTAGGAAGCCGAGGTTGCGGCACCCTACGCTATGGGTCTGCTCTTCGACTCAGCCTGAGTCGAAGAGCGCTCCGAGTCGGAGATGTCCCGTCCCGTCGTCTCGAGCGACGGGCGCTGCTGGCAAAACAGAAGAGCGCTGCTAACGAAAGCGGCCCGTTGAAGAGCGGCAGCGCCAGTAGAAGTGACGTGGCTCGGCCTGGCACTTGTGCAGCCATCAAGCACCATGCGCTCGATGGGCAAGGGTCGGCAAGCCAGAGCGGACCAACGTCGCCGATCAACGCTTGAGCGGGTGGCAGCACCGAATATGTCGTGCACCTGTGCATGTAGTGTACAGTACTGTACATGTATTCACGCGTCTCGCCGGTAAAAGCCCCAGACCGCCACGTGGGAAGACATGGGAGGTGACCGACGGGCTCACCCCAGGAGAAATTGGGTGTCTTTCCTGCAACGTTGCCTGGTGGATACACTGTACCGTAGGGTCACACCCCACGCAATCTTATTCGCGTACGGTGCACCTGAGCAGCACGGTGGAGCTGATCAGTTGCTGTTATCATGCCTGCGCGGAGGAGTCCTTTGATGAGATCCGCCAAATTCTCCTGAAACTGTGGTGGAATCTTCCGGACACGTTGAGCCACGGGCATGAGACAACTGCTGTCGGGCACCGACTCGGGGGGGGGGGGGGCACCAGGGCTGTACATGCATTACACAGTACTGTAATACATGTACTGTACTGCTGTGCTCACGGAGGCAGTCTCAAGTGGTCATCTTGCGTCTCAGTGAGCCACAAGGTGGTCATTTACTTGCCCCGTGGACCCTTCCTTGTAAACGCACAACTCAACGCTGGGTTCCCCGGCGTCCGATCGTTCCGCCGGTGACGAGCTCGGAGCCACATTATCGTCAAGTTACCTACGCCCTGTAGCTGCCCGCTCGATTTCGGTGGAGCCTACGCACCTGAATCGAACGCTGATTGAGCTTCCCCAGTTCCAGCCGACATGCTTGCGCTGTGTTCGCGAAACTTGAATGACCAGCAAAATATGGATCATGTTTACCGCTTGACCGCGATCGGCCGGGTCGTGGTCTCCACAACGTAGCGGTCTTCCAGTTTCGTCACTACTACAACCTCCATACGCCGCTTGGAAAACTCGAGCGCTTGCTGCCGCTTCTGTCGCTGTTGCTGGTCGCCGCGCTTGTCCAGCCTAGCCGCATTCAAACGCTCGGCACCTGGCACTGCTTCCATGTACGTTCGCATTGCAACAGCGGGTTCTTGACCTTTAGTGGCAGGATCTTCATTGGACTGCGGTGCTGCGGATGACTTCACGCTTTCCCATTCATCCTTCAGCACCCCCAGTAGCGTTTCGATACTTGAAGGGAAGCAAAAGCCTACCACCTCAGTCCGGAATAGTGTGGCTCCTGTCCTAGATTGCTGGTCATCTGAAAGCGGTCCGGCTGCAAAGCCGCCAACCCGACCGTGCAACGTCACCTGCAACCTCTGGATTGTGGCGTTGGCAAACGGGTGCAAGGCGAAGATTTCGGGGACGTCCTGGTTTGACATAGCTGCATAAATGATGGCAAGGGTGAGTTCGACAAAGCCTATCCAATGTTGTGGGAGAATACTTACGCGCTCGGTTGATAAGAAACTCGTAAAGCCCATGCACGGCGTCGTGACCATGGAAGAGAAGTAGCGAATCAGCGCCATGCATATTCTCCTGAAATTGCGCTGCACGAGTCACGGGTGCGATGACACCACCGCCACTTGCATTCTGGTTTCTGGATTTGCTGGCCTCCTGCTCCTCCTCCAGAAGGTGGAATTCTCCTGCCTCACGCTCTGTCTGGTTCGCGTTGACATACGGCATGCTGTATTCCACATTAAGGTGATGCAATACCTTGCGGATTCGTCCATTGGATTGCGACATCACCGCGTAAAGCTTACACTTCTTGGCAGGTGCTGTACGTTCGGATTCTCTTTCCATTTCATCGGAAGACTCGGTATCGTTAACATGTTCCTGACACAAATTGATTATTGATGGCGAAGAGCCTTCCGTCTTAGCAGCGCCAGTATCATAGATAAAGGAAACCACGAAATCACTCGAGCGGAGATAAAATGAAGTGTCAGTGCTTGTACCGGTCGATTGCCGGCGGAAATTCATGTACACGTCACGAAATCCTTCTTGCCAGGTGTTCCACCGTGCAGTAAAAAATGCCTTATCTTCCCGCTTGCGCTCTCCTTTAGGACCTCCCAACAGGGGCTCACTAGTGCTTGCAGCAGTGGCGCGGTTAAGTAAGATTGACGTTGGCACCGGGGCTGCGGGATACACGAAATAATGTAAAGCTTCGTGCCATCGCACTGCTGCATCGAGTGAACCAGTGTGTTGGATACTGTAGTTATCCCTGGTGATGAAGCGTTGAAGCGCTTTCTGTTTCATTTTTGAGCTGGTGGTCACAACATTTTTCACATGGTGCTTCTTAGCGCAATTCTGATCAAAATAAAGCGCATCTAGGCCAACGTACTTGGAGCGCTGAAAAGGGTACGGGAACGCTGTAAGGATAGACAGCTTCGTTTTGGGCACGATATCCAGTGGCAGATTGGAAACCTGACAAGATTAAGCGTACATGAGCGAGCAAAGCTGTGCATAACATTTAAAGACCCAAGCAAGGCAACTCACGTGGAAGGTATTTGGTACGTTTGCCCCCGCACGACGGCGCTGCCTCTGTCTCTGTAGGCTCAACGAGGACAGAGCATAAAGAGATTGTAACCGATTTAACGGAGTAGGAGCCGCAGTCGTGTCAAGAGGCGATTGCCTCATCTGCGTCGGCGCCGAGGATTTCTTCACTGCTGGTGCCGACGACAGCACAGCAGTATCCACCGCTTTCTCTTGAGCAGCTTCATGAGTGTCACCTTCTTGATTAGAAGCGTCATTATCCCTGTCCGTCGGTTTACTATTACATCGGGGAAAAATCAACAGTCTCAGATAGTACTTTAAGTAAGCCCTCACGCAATAACGACCTCCCCTCAGTTTACGCACCTGGCAAGTGTTTGAGGATCCTGAGTCGAAGCCTCTGCTCCTAGTGAAACCCGCTGCTTTTTTTCAGCCACAAGTTTCAGCTTGGCTGCCCGCCGACGTTTCTGGGGGGGACAGCGTAGCGCACGTCCATCAGTCGATCTTCCAGCAGCAACCTCGACAGATCAAAGCCGCGCCACGCACCCGCAGCTCCATGGGCAACAGCCGCTTTGCTTTGGTCGCGCTGCTCTTGCCCGTACTCGGCGTTGCATTCGTCGCGGGCTCCTTGGCGGGCTCAGGCGCGGCGGCGGCAGCTCCTTCGGTCGTCATGAGCAATTGAGCTCTTCAGGTGCACAATATCAATTGTAACACACCGTTATGAAACCAGTTATTAAGTCTAGAAGGTCTGCGGAATCCGACTAAGTACGGATGGGTTTGTACCCATTCGTCAAGCGTCACAGACCGAAAGCAATGGTGACAAGCGACGCGGAGACCGTGGGCCACGCCGTGATCCTCTTCTACAAGTATGCGGAGGTGACGGCGCCGCTGGAGCTCAAGCAGGAGCAGCAGCAGCTGTGCGAGCGTCTGGGGCTCGTGGGCCGCATCCTCATCAGCGAGGAAGGCATCAACGCCACGCTCTCCAGCCCGTCGCGCGCCAAGATCGACGAGTACATCGCGTTCCTGTGCGCGCACGAGGTGTTCGCAATGCGCCAGGAGGACTTCAAGTACAGCTTCCACGCTCACGAGAGCGCTCCTTTCGTGGGGCTCATCATCAAGCACGTGAAGGAGATTGTGTCCACGGGCGGCGTCGTTGCGCGCCCCGATATGACGGCGTCGGACGAGGAGCGAGGATACCTCACGCCGCAGCAGTTCCACGAGGCAATGCGCCAAGCCGTTAAGGACAAGGAGAACACTGTTGTTCTGGACGTCCGTGCCAAAAAGGAATTCGACGTGGGGCGATTCCAAGACGCGGTTGACCCTGAGGTCAAGAACTTCTCCGAGTACTACACGTTTCTGCAGAAGCGGGTGGACGACATGAAGGACAAGAAAGTGTTGATGTACTGCACCGGTGGAATCCGTTGTGAGAAGGCGTCCAACTTTCTGCGTAGTCAGGGCGTGAACGACGTGCATCACCTGAAGGGCGGCATCCACAAGTATCTCGAGGCGTTCCCGGACGGGGGCTTTTTCCGTGGCAAAAACTTTGTCTTCGACAAGCGCGTGCTGATGGGGGCGCAGAATAGCAACGAGATCGTCGGCAAGTGCATGGAGTGTGAGGCGCCATACGACGAGTTCAGTGGCCGTAAGGTGTGCACCGTATGCCGAGACCTGGTGCTAGTGTGTGATAGCTGCTACTATGCTCGTCACGGCGAGGTGCACTGCGCCGACCACCAGTACCTCAAGCACTGCTACGTCACATTCCTTCAGTACCTGCCGCGTTTGGAGTTGCTGGAGCATCAGAAGTCGCTAGAGATGATCCTGGCTGATCTTCTGGAGGACAAGGGCAGCAGCAAGAACAAGCGCCGCTCCATTCGCAACCAGCTGAACAAAATTGCAGCTCGCCTTGAGGCCATCGACGCCGACCCGGAGGCTGCAGCTGCATTCTTGGCGCTGGACCCTCGCCCCATCCATTGCCGCACCTGCGGTCTGGACACGTGCATGGGAAACTGCTGGGGCTTCTGGAGCGACGAAGTGCTCCCTGCTCCCCAAAACTAAAGAGCCAAGCTCCTTCTTCAGATGGCGAACATTGTAGAAATATAGCCGTCTCGGTTTGCATCAACTTGTTCATGTTACACCATTTCTCATCGATAGAACAATGTAGCCATTTTGAGGAGCTGCGACCAGTGTAGCCAACTTGAGAAGCTGCGACTTGTGGCTAAAACGTTGGCACTTCAACTTGAGTGCGGAATCGCCATGCCCTCGAAGAAGACGGCGCCGAGGCGGAAGCGCGCGGCTCCAGCGCCCTCGAGGTCTAAGCAGAAGCAAACGGTGGCGGCTAAGCAGAAGCAAACGGTGGCGGCTAAGCAGAAGCACGTCCGGGAATTAGCCAAAGCAGGGCGTTGGGCGGAGGTGCGGCGCGCTCTGGGCGAAGGAAAGAGCGTATTTAAGTAAACCTTAGCTTAAATTCCATAATGTTGCAGATTGAACGTCTTTATGGGAAGAAGATGGTGGCCAAGGCCAAAACATGTTAGCAAGCTTATCGTGTACAGATCCTGGACATCGGCTATTAGGGACGTGTTTGCTAACTTGGTACCTCAGATGCGGGCAAGCATCACGTCGCCAAGACTCCCCAAGAGATTGCTCAAGACATCTTGCTCAAGAATGGGTACGCCCCAGTAGCGCAGCAGCATGCAGCACCAACGGGATCCATATCGAGGACAAAGCTACACCCAGGGCCAAGTGCGCGCGGGAGTGCGCCAGTGATCGATCTGACAGAGCAAGACGCACCCACCAGCTCACCCGAGCTAACAAAGGAGCAGCAGGAGCTCATCGAAAGAAGAAGGCAAGACGCCCTCGAACGGCGCAGGCGCGCCTTGAAATCTGCTGAGCCTTCGGTTCTTGTTCAGCCCCACCAAAATGCAAACGCGCGCAATTGTTTACAGCCATCCATTGTTCCAGCGACGGAGTTTCGTCATCGCCAATATCATCCTCCTACCCAGGAATCGATGAGCAGACCATCCGTGCAATCATCAAGCAAGATTCATCGGGTCATTACCCCCGATAACCTCCCAACAATGACTACGGCAGCCGCAACAGAGCAAGAGCGGCCAGAATACTTTTGGGACGACTTGGAGGCGGCTGCGGAAATTGTTCAGTGGGAAAATGAACACATGGCCGAGGTGACTCTCGATCAATCTCGAGTCGACGATGCACCCGAGAAGTTTCACGAAGGATATGGAATCCTACAAGATGTGTCTGGAGGAAACCAAAATCTTCAACCAGCAGCAGTTTCTCGAATTCCATCAATTTCTCAAGAGCTAGCTGCTGCTGCAGACATTATTCAGTGGGAAAATGAGCACGAGCTCCCTCACGAGCTCCCAGGTAGCTGTTAACTATGCTGCTCAATGAGAATATCAATAACGGAACTGATATCTTCTATCTGCAGAACCTCTACGGGTGAATCAATACAACGATGCTTTCGCGCAACCAAGGGACACTGACCACGATGCTCCACAATTCCGGTTGCTGCCAGTATACAATGCTGACGAGGGAGATACTCAACTGCAAGATCCTTCTGCACAGAGTGTAGAAGTACCAATCCAGCCTCGCAAGGAGCCACCGACGAAACCTAGCAAAAGCCGCAAGCGCCTGCTGGAAGCAACACCGCAACTAGGTAAGCTGCATATTCTGCGTGCAATGCATCGTAGTACTTGTGCACAACTAACAAACTGTCCTATCTTACCTATCTTATTAACCTACTGCTAACCTACTCTACCTAATTTTGTTTGCCAGCGGAGCCCAGATTCAACCCTGATTCCAACCTTCCACCACCACCTCCACCTCGAAGCCATCGTGACCCTACCGCAGACTTCATGTACGTCACATCCCCTACATCTTGGGCGGGTCCGCTAGTACCTTGTGCGCTCTGACAAATGGCTGTCCTGCCACAATCAGCGACAAGCATATTTTGGACGACAAGCTGGAGCTTCCAGTTCTCGAATTTCTTGACATGATGCTTGCGTAAAAGCATCAAGCTTCGAGGTGCGCTCCGCAAAAAATGTCAGGTGGCTAATTTCATAAAAAAGCGCTTCTTGAAATTAAGTCACTCGTACTTTCGGCACACAGGGTCAGCATAGACTAAGTGATTCGCCCACATCACTAAGTCGTTCTCCTCCGATGAAAAGGGAAGGACTAAGCCAATGCTATTGAAATTCTTGGCGCTGTCGTACTCGACATTGATATACTTATCGACTTGCTCAAGGAGCACAAACCACAACGACCGCGTGGGAGCGTCCGCCTCCTCTTGCTTGCGCTGCCGCTCGTTGTTGTAAAGAAAGTTTCCATACAACCCAGAGAAGATGTGTTCATAGAGTGCTGATAGCAGCGCCTCGTTGAACTCAAACGCCCAAGGCTGTTGACGCCAAATCTGCCATAGAGCATCAAGCCACTGGATAAACACGGGAGACTGCTCTTCAAGCTCTTGTTGGCCTGGCCCTTCGCCTTGGCCATAGCGATAGCGAAACATGTGTCCAAAAGAGCACCACTCCTTTTCAATAAGGCATAGCAGGCCTCGAACTGTACGATAATACGGATCCAATAAAAGCTGAACCATGGCCGTCAGCTGTGGAGTGCGGTCCCACCCATCACTGCAGTGAATCATGACGGAATCGCTTTGGCACAGATATCGACATATTTCCTGCGATGTCGAGAGGATGTTTGACAAGTGTAGAAACCAAAAGGTATTTCGTAACTGGAACAGCCACCCACTGCTTTCTCGCTCCTGCCCCGGCTGGCATACCGATGCTAGTGAGGCGAACGACGAGCGAACAGCGTGAATGTTTGCGATGTCGCAAAAGTGCAGTTCAGAGTTTGGGTAGTTCCGCGGATCCTCTGTTCCTTTGCCTTGCGCCGAGTTAGCTGCAGCTGCCATTTGGCTTCTCGCGTCGAAAAAATGAAACTTTGCGTCTCCGTATGCACTTGTTGCATGTTGAAGCGCCGATACCATTTTCTGGTCGGCCTCCACAACATATCCACTTAATCCTGTGCAAGGTTGTGCACATCGGCATACAAGCGCACCAGTGTGTGGGTGACGCCACACTACCGCGGGGATACGACTGGCGCTGCGATAAGCACTCAGCTCACGGAGATCATCTTCATCCAAAACAGACGGGATCACAAAAGTCTCCGGATAAGACGGAAACATGGTGTAGTCAGAGTTGTCGTACAGCCGCATCCAGCTATCTTCATCCAACAACTTTAACCTCCTGTAGTCCTCCTCAGCATCATAAAACATGTCGTTCGGTGTCTCGAGGCCTGTTCCCGTTGCAGTTTTTACCTCGTCCTTGTGGCGCAGTGCCTGGTAATGCAAGTGCGCAAATAGAAAATGAGGCGGGGAACTTCCCGAAGTGTAAAGCTCCCAAATGCAGCTTAAAAACTCGGAGCACGTGGATTCATCTTGGAATGCCAACGAGACACGCAGTAGGTGCTTGCCTTCGATATTGGCGACATGAGGCGCTGTTGTTGAACTTTCAGCCGACAGGATAGATGCCAGAGGAATCTCCATGGCATCTTTAGTACTAAAAGCTTGCCAAATGATACGGTAGTTAGTAAGTATCAGCGATCCATCAATACTGAAGTGCGGTGCAGTCCCCAACACCATTTCGCCAACAAGGTGGGTCACTTGTCCAACACCACGGAATGCACCTTTAACAGTGTGTGTTCCCAATCCCAACATTCCCATACCCAGTCCTTTCGCGAACCCGAACACGCCACCACTTGCTCCGCCTTGGTATGTTTTATTTACCAAGCCAGCCGCACCCTTCAAGAATGCACTACCAACACTTGTGGATGCACGAAAAAGACCTCGACCCAATGACCTCGTTGGATGGTTGTAATCTCGTGTGAAGCAGTTGTCAGTTTGCACCTTGTGGCCAGCTGCACCAAGCGACGCGTACGAACGAGGCGGGGCTACTCTTCCAGAGCCATCCTCGCTCCACTCACTGGCATCACCATCATCTTCCGAAGACGAGGACAAGCCCAATATATCTTGTTTCGATGTTTGCTCTTCACCACTGTCATCGCTTTTGTAAAAAATGATATAAGCAGCATTATCCACTCGCTGTCGGACCACTTCACCAGAGACTGGATAAATATCCCCTATCAGTGGCTGCGACTCATCTGCCGGTTGCGTTAGCTGAAACGTAGGCGTAATCCGACCTCCATTGTAACCATAGCTGTCAAGCCGCAATACTGTTGGCGAATTGATACTGCGTACACTTCTTGCGGGGCTATTCGTGAAAGCACCAGGAATTTTATCAATTGTGTCGTAGCTGCCATAACTACCTACACTACCGTGCGTGAACCGAAAAGCGTCGTTCTCAAAAATAGGGTAGAATGTTGTCGGAGTGCCAGCATTGCTCCCGCCTTCGACGCTACCAGCACCTCCACCACTAACTGTGATCGCATCGGTAAAGGAAGAAAAGTCATCATAGTCTCCAAGGTCAGAGAAACTGCTGGACGTCTGCCGCGTGACACTGGGCGGGCCAATGCTCATCGCCCCGTTCGTGTCTGTCTCAAAATCCAGCGCAATGGCGAGTTTAAACCGGTCCTGGTCTTTTTCCTCGGCGGCGACAGCACTTTCACCCCCTTTGCACTCCTCGTCATCAGTTGCTTCAGCGTCGGCATCATCGGCGGCTCGCTTGTCCTCTGCGGCGCTCATGGCATGCACCACGTGCTCCTTCTCCTTATCGGGATCACTGCGGCTCTCCTCCAAGTCCGAGTCCGTCTCCGTCGCAGAGGCGGACGTCGGTGCAGCAGCAGCAGCAGCAGCCGACGTCCTCAAGGCCTCGCCGTGCTTCACCTCATGACCTGTCGCGTAGTCCTCGGCCCCGGAGCCGTTGCTGCTAGAGGACGTGGGCGAAATGACCTCCACGGGCCTCGCGTACAGTACGCTCGTGTACTCGGCGTCGCTCTGCTCGTCCATGGGCTGGTGGCTCGCGGCGGCGCTGCTGAGCCGCTCCTCGAGCACGTCGACGCCCTTCGTCACCTTCACGTACAGGTCGCCGTCTCGCTCGCTGGCCATCTCTCGGGGTCTCTCTAAATTAATACTCCAGCTATTTATTTCCAGTCTGCTCCGGTCGCCAACACCCAACCCGCAGGCCCACAAACACAGATGTTACAACAATGGACTCTCTAATCTGATAACCTATTTCTCCTCCCACGCACCCAGCGTTCGCAGCAGACTCAGCTCAGCGACTATTAGCGTATCCTTACGGGGGGGATACTCAGGAGCCTATCTCTCTATCTCTCGCTGTCCTTCTCTCGTGCACGGAGGGCCCTCGAGCGGCGGAACCACCGACGCTCCTTCTGGTGGACTCGAGGCGTAAGGGAATATGCGACGCCCCCTCGAAACCGATAGGCCGAAAACCTGTGGTGACGTAGGGGGGTGAGGACTGGTACACTGGTACAAGTTGAAGTGGCATTAGTATACACGGGTGCAACACTATACCTGCTACTGCAACTCTGTGTCAACGTGCTGCAGCGAGGCTGGCACCTTGCTGAGCACTTCCTGCTGCATGTCGTATGACGTGAGCACCAGGCGGCTGCAGCGCAGCGTGTGTTTTTGCTCCCAGTCGCCGTCGGGCTCCGGGATCACGAAGTAGTAGGCCATGAGCCGCTTCGGGTCCAGGTACCAGCCAGACCGGCCCTGAATCGTACCCGGCATGGCTCCCAACACGCCGCAGCTCAGTGCGTCCTCGTACAGCGCGAGGCGGAACGCGATGCGGGCGCGGTGTCCGCGGAATAACGATTGGATACGCAACACGTGGTGAGTCGTTCGGCCCTGGGTCGCGAATGACAAGCACAAGCGTCAGTATGAGTGCGAGAGGAGCTTGCAGAGGATTTGGGACTTGCACGTACCATAGAGGACCGCGGTCGAGGTGACACGGTGCGGGACATTGGCAAAGCGTTCTGTCGCTCTTCCTCGACTATGGCAGCCTCCACCATGTCGACCAGGTCAAACAATACTTCAGCCACATCGGTCTCGAGATCCTCGTCATCGTCTGCGTCGGGATGGACTTGTTCAGGGTCGTCTTCCACCGTGTGTTCATCATCTTCACTGTAATCAGCTTCTGTGGTGGCATGTTCATCGGCTGGATCGCTACTAGTTGCTGTCAATTGATCTTCCTGATTCGCTTGCGGTATGATCTCGCTTTCAGAAAGATTTTGCTGGTCGTTCGAGTCTACACTTTCAGCGTCAATTGAATCGTTCAAAACACTGCTCAGGCTTTGAGCACTTTCTTGGTTGTCCTTACGGTATATCTTAGGCTCTCTTGCTAGGCCCTCGAGGAAAGCTTGGCGAGTCGATCGGATGGCTCGAGTAGAATGCGGCCGACGAGGTGTGGAGGCCGACGCATCTTGATTTAATTCGCCAACTAGAGTCGGATTCACTGGAGGGAGCTCCACACGTGATGCGACTTTCTTGATACAATAGCTTTTTGGAGTGTTGTCCTGCAAACGCGGCGTTGTCTGTGTGGCGATTTCAGCGAAGATTCTATCGATCCTCGGTTTGGGTTCGTCACCCATTGCTATTCGCTGTGCTTCCGAAAAACTGAGCGCTCCTTCAAACGACACAGAGGTGATCTCGATTTGTTGGGCTCCATCAGCCGCGGTGGATTCCACCGGCTCAGAAAAGGTTTCTGTGGGGAGCTTGCACGGCAAGGTCGAAAGCTGCGGGGTCTGTGCTATCCTCGATTGATGCTGCTGCAGCGAAATATAAGGTGATGGGGTCCTTCCGCTTGAAGGAGACTCTTTTGTTTCCACAGTTTCGGCTGAACTGTCATCCGTGCGAGTTTTTGGTGTATCCTTTTGTCTTGACCTCACGGTTCCTGCAGACTGAGATGGGCTTCTCTTCTTCCGAGTAGGCAAATCACTATTTTCCGTTCGTACTTCTCGAACAGTTGGAGAATTTTTATTCGTCGGAGAGTACAGTCTAGTTGACGCAGCAATCTGTGCTTTAGCATCAATTTTCTTTCCAGGTGACCTGTTGCACTCGGGCAGTTTGAACTTCTTATGCGCGTGAGGTTTTGCTTTCGGAACACCTCCAGTGATGTCAGCCTTGCGAAAGACACGATCTGGTGTCGGAACCCTAGCGCTGAGACCAGTAGTTTCTTGGTTAATTTGCTGTCGAGGCGTTGTCGTAGGAATTACTTCTGTCTCAATGAGCTTAATGTCGTGCTGTCGTTCAGGGTAACTCCCCAGCATAAGAGCCTGAATCAGTTCCCTCTCACGCTCACGCTGTGCTTGAAACTTTTTGGTCAAAATTCGTCGATCCTTGATCGTCGCGCACTTTGCCAACCGCTCCTCGCGTTTATTCTCCGCCAAAATGCATTGCTCAATCACCTTCAGATGCTTCAGCGAAGCTGTTGACTTCGGTAGCTTTTTGTGTTGCGAATCAATGGCCGGGAGAAACACATTGCCCACAAGGTGCGTATTAAGGTCGGCGCTCCGCTTCAAATGCTCCCGAGATGCGTTGGCGAGCAACGATTTGTACGGATCGTAAGCCATTAGCAAGCCCAGGGCATGCGAACTGGTCTCCCTGTGCTCTGGACGCCCACTCAAATGCCTACACAAACTTGACAACGAATACAACGATCAGCCAAAATAGATGGTATGAAAAATAGAGCATTGCACTTTTCTTGAGCAACCCAATGACGATCCATTGCTCTTGCTCTCGTAGCATTGCTTAGGGACACGGCTGGAAATGTTTGATGAAAGTCCGTCTATCACGTTGTTTTACTGATCACTGCCTAAAATCATTTCGACGCCTTGACGCTGCTACCCAACAAGGTCGAAGGAAGTTCTCGCTCTTCAATGTCAAGTTCTCCGCCTGACGGTTCCTCTTGCTCTTCGTCGTCGTCATCTTCGTCGTCCAAATCAATCTCCTCCTCGTTTGACACTTCCACGATCTGCTTTTGACGCACATTCCGCTCCATCTCGGATTCCATGTCGCCCTTCCTCTTCTTTGTTGTATCCTCATTACTGGTTGGTGGTACATCGAGTTGCGCCTCCAAAGCAGCCATAGCGTCACCCGGAATAGTTGGAGCTGCGGTTGATGCAGCCACCATTCCGGGGATCTTTGCTGTTTCTTCCGCCTGAGGGGCACCGTCCGATGCGACATAGTTCACCTGCGAATACTGCGCCACAACGGAGCGCTTGATGCGTAGCATCTCGAGGAATGTGTGTTCGGAGCCGTGAGATACCTCGAACTCGTGCCACACCTTCCAGAACGACTTTTCATGTTGCCGAGGATCACAGAATTGTGATGCGTGAGCATAAATTGCCCGAGCACGATCAAATTCGCCCAACTTAGTTTCCATTTGTGCGAACTTGAGGCACAAGTGTGGTACGCACTTGTCTGGTAGCTTGGCGATGCCCCGCTGATACACCTCTCGCACCTTTGCCACACCAAAGAATTTCTGCGCCTTCTTGATGTACTTTTCGTAAATTGTTAGCTTGTCATCGTCAGGCACAGCATCGGACGCGCGCTCATAAATAGTCATTACATTGCGCAGCATGCCGTGCTGCTCTTCAAACTCAGCAAACTTTTCGTAAAATCCACGAACGGATTTTGCTGGGGCTGCACGAATGGCTTGTTCGTATAGATCCCGGGCTCGTTCCATTTTAGAGCCCGCATAGCGCTGAACAAACTTGGCAAGATAGGTTTGCCACAAGTCCCCCGCGTGGGGAAACTTCGGGAAGAGCGCCAAGCCGCGCTCATACACACGGAACGACTCTTCAAAGTATTTGCTTTCTTCCAGGTAGGCACCGAAGTTGAGTACCATCTGCGGCGTGATGATCTTCAGCTCAAATATCTCATCATAAGCAGCGCGCGTTGATTCGAGGTCGCCCAAACTTTCCTCTAAGTCTAAGCGTAATGTCCAAAGCTTTACACTAAGATGAACATTATCCTTCGCAGTGAGCGATTGCTGTTTACGAAGGCGAATTGTGCGTGATGCTGGGATAGTGCAAGCGCCCCGCACAATTTCGAGGGCCTCGTCAAAATTTTCATGACGAAGCTCCAATTCTGCCCACTCACAATAGATACTTGCTAGCTCCTGTGGGTTGCGGTATTCGACATCCACAGCCTTTTTAAAGATCGCTCGTGCGTTATTCAAGTCGCCGTGCTTGTCGTAAAACTTCGCGAAGTGAATCCAAAGTGTTGGTAGTCGACCTCCAGACTTGATTGGGTCTACTGTCTTGACCGCCTCGGCGTATGTGCGGATGACCTTTTGCAGGTCGGACTTGACAAGTTCCACGCGTTTTTCCCACTCGCGCACGTTATGTGGGTTCTGTCGGAGCAGCACCGAGTTGAGCAACAGAGGGCGGCGCTCTGCTACGTCCTCATAGACCTTCAGTAGGCGATCAACCTGAGCCTGGTGGTCCACCTCGTCTTCTTCTTCGTCCTCTTCCTCCTCGTCCCCTCCAGCTGCCAGGTCCATCTCGGCCGTCAGCATGGCCTCGATAAACTTCACATACGCGTCGAAGATCATGCTAAAGTCCCGCACCGTAACGACTGTGCGAATCCCTTCCTCGTACACATCGCGCGCCGACTCAAACATGCCGAGACGCACAAAGTACGTCGCCAGCGCGCACCACAGCCGCCCCACCTCGTCACTGAACCTGGTCATGCCGCTGCGCAGAATGGCCTCCACGTCCAGGGACCTGGCCACTCTGGTCGGGTGCTGCGACACCATGTCGCAGAGCTGCATCCACATGCTGTGCGGCGTGCGCTCCGAGCCAGACCCCTTGTCCTCCGCGGCCTCGATCAGCTTCACCAGCTGCAGACTGGCCTCCTCGTAGTGCTCCACGGACACCAAGTAGTCCACGAACTCGCCGCGCTTGGACGGCTCCAGCATCAGGTACCTCCTGTACACGCGAGCCGCGGTGCGCGGCACGCCCAGCTGCTTGACGAAGGCCAAGTACGGCGTCCAGATGCGGTGGTGCTGCGTGATGGGCAGCGCGCGCAGCGCGCGGTCGAACACGCGGCGGCGCGCCGTCACCTCGCGCATCTCGCGCAGCACGTCGAGGTAGTCGAGCCACAGCCGCGGCATCGTGGCCAGCTGCGCCAGCGCGCGCTCGTACAGCGCCGCGAGCCGCCGGAAGGCCGGCGAGTCCACGCGCCGCCCGCGCGCCTCGCGCTCGTACACGTCGCCCAGGTACAGCGTCCAGAGCTTGTAGCTGCGCGGGAGCGCGCGCAGCCCGCGCTCGTACACGGCGCAGCGCGCGGCGCTGGGGGCGTCGGCCAGCGCGCGGGCGTAGCGCGTCCACGTCTGCACGGCGAAGGGCTGGCGCGCGGCCTCCTCCTCGTACTCGCGCAGCGCGCCGTCGACCGGCGGGGAGGGAGGCAGCGTCGCCATCAGCAGCTTCGGGTGTGGTTGGGCGGCGCGTACTCTGCGTAACTGGGGGGGGGTACGGTGGTGTGGGCCACCGAGAGGATACGTAAACGACACACCAGATTGACACTGGCGGGTTGTATGGCGCAAGTTGAAGTGAGGTTGCAAGGTGCAGAGGCGGAAAGCATCACGCAGGTCGTGCTCGCATTCGTTGTTGAGATGGACAGGTGCAGGTAGTTGGTACGGAGGAAATCGAAATCCACGAGTCACCGCTGCTTTTGTCTGTGCGACCCTATCCTAAGCCTTGTCTTATCGCTCTGATGAACGGAAGCGTGCCATTGCAAACAGCAGCACTCGAGCTTCGCCAGAGATGAGACCAGCCTGTGTCTGCCCAAATTACGGACGTCCAAATCCACACTGTTCGCAGCAACGCTTCCGGAAATACCTCCTCCCGATGCCACCATGAATAGTCCAGAACGAAACCCCTGCGCCAACGTCGCGCCTCTCCGCCTCCCCGACACGCTCAATTGCGGTGGCTTTGGCATTGATATCGCTGGCGAGATCTGCCGAGTTGTCGGTAACCTCCTCCGCTTTTCCACAATCAGAACAATGGCAGCGACAGCCACGCACTTTCGCAAGGTCTATCTCAACAATGACGAGGAAAATGAACGGCTGCGGCGCGAAGGCAAGTACACAGACAACTATGTGACGACGTCTAAGTACACTACGATGAGCTTCATTCCCAAGATGCTGTTCGAGTTCTTCAGGGTCACCGCAAACTGCTATTTTCTGGTGATATCGATTCTTCAAGTGGCTACTACGTGGTCCCCAACCAACAAATACACCACGGCAGGGCCGTTAGTGATAGTGCTCATGGTCTCTATGATAAAGCAGGGCATCGAAGATAAAAAACGGCACGATGCTGATGCAGTCCAGAACGCAAGGCATTGTAAAGTGTTAGGACGCCATGGTGAAATCATGACGAAAGAATGGCAAGAGGTACTAGTCGGAGACATTTTACGCCTCGGTGACCGTGACGAAGCCCCTGCAGATGTGTTTATCCTTTCTACGTCAGAAGAAGAAGGTAGATGCTTTGTTGAAACCTGCAACCTTGACGGGGAAACAAATTTGAAGCGACGCTCAGCTATTGAGCAAGTTTCACAGCATGTAGGGTACAGAAAATTGAATGACCCTGTGTTACCTGAAGCCGAGCATAGCAAACAAATGATGAAGCTTAGTGCCACAATGGAATATGAGCAACCTAACAACCGATTGTACAACTTCACCGGCAGAATTGAATTCGGACCGAACAACGAAGCTGCTCCAATAGGGCCGTCCAACATTATTTTGCGTGGCTGCAGTGTTCGCGGTTGCGCTTACATTTACGGAATTGTAATTTTTACGGGACCCGAAACGAAGCTGATGCAGAATGCTCGTGCGACGCCTTCAAAGCAGAGTAATGTATACAAAGTGGTCAACCGCTGCATCGTACTGATTTTCATCACACAGTTTGTGCTTTGTATCATCAGCACCATTTGCAATACAATCTGGATGGACAAATATGAGGAAAATTTGTGGTACTTCAGCTCAGCTATTACGCGGACTTCATCTGCTTCTAATTTGGTGAGTTTCTTCACCTTCCTCATTCTGTACAACAATCTCGTTCCAATTTCGTTGTACGTTTCGCTGGATATGGTAAAAGTCGTCCAGGCGAAAAACATCTCTGCCGACCCCGAAATGTGTCACGAGGGGACGTACGCAAATGCACGGACATCTGATTTAAACGAAGAGTTAGGACAGGTACATCACATTTTCAGCGACAAAACGGGAACTCTCACCTGCAACATCATGGAATTTCGTAAGTGTTTCATAGCTGGTGTCTCGTATGGCTTCGGTACAACTGAGATTGGCCGTGCTGTTGCTGAATTGGCGAAGAAAAATGCAGTTGCTCAGGGAGAACAGGGCGGCTCAAACGAAAAAGGAGACGATGACAAGCATTACGATCCTCGAGATGCACAGGTGGACTTTAACCCGCTCATTCACTTTGATGATCCACGCTTAGTAAATGCGCTTGCGGCAAATGCCCCAGAAGCCACAGAAATCGACGAGTTCCTGACGGTGCTTTCCGTGTGTCATACGGTGATTCCCGAGAAAAATGTGCAAACAGGTGAAATCGATTACCGTGCTTCCTCCCCTGACGAAGAAGCTCTGGTGAAGGCTGCGAAGTGCTTAGGATATAACTTTTTCGCGCCAGCCCCACTCTTAGAAGTACAAGTGACGTCAAAGCGTGGAGCATCAGCGTTACGCAAATACACAATTCTCAATGTCAACGAATTCAACAGTACCAGAAAGCGGATGTCTGTTACACTTCGAACAGAAGATGGTCGCTACTTTCTATATTGCAAGGGAGCTGACAATGTCATGATACCTCGAAGTAAGGTTGATGAGCACACCGCGAAATTAGACGAGGAGCTGAAGCGATTCGCCACTGAAGGTCTACGCACATTGGTGATTTGCAGTAAAGAGCTCACAGAGGAAGAGTATTTGGCGTGGGATGTCAAGTACCAAGAAGCTGTGACGTCTCTAACGAATCGTGACGAACTTCTGGAGGAAGTAGCTGAGCAGATCGAAACTGAGATGAAACTTGTAGGTGCAACAGCAATTGAAGATAAACTACAAATAGGTGTCCCTGCCGCAATAGCAAATCTTGCCCAAGCAGGGATTAAGATCTGGATGTTAACAGGTGACAAAGAGGAAACAGCCATTAACATCGGGCATGCATGTCAATTAATCAATGATGGCATGCGGCTTCTTATTGTCAACTGCGAGGATCTGGATGATTTGGGCAGGCAAGTTGACAAACTTTACAAACTTGACGATGTTCAGTCACATATCAACTCCAACAAGGTTTCCAGGCATCTTGCTCTTGTGTGTGATGGTAAGGCGATGGTTCACGTGTTCCCACCAAAAAATACATCATCAGAACGAGCCTTACATGCGGCAAAGGTACTTTCGCAAATGCTTTTGGAAATGTCCAGTATTTGCCAGGCAGTTATTGCATGCCGCGTTTCCCCTGCTCAGAAAGCCGACATCGTGAATCTCATTCGATATAAATCACCTCAAAAACCAATAACGTTGGCCATAGGTGATGGCGCAAACGATGTGAATATGATTCAATCGGCTCATGTAGGTGTCGGTGTGTCAGGTCAAGAGGGTGTTCAAGCGGTAAATGCTAGTGACTACGCTATTGCGCAGTTCCGATTTCTTGAGAGGCTTCTACTGGTTCATGGTCGGTACAACTACCAGCGGATCTCGAAGGTTATTTTGTATTCATTTTACAAAAACGTCGCGCTTGTCATTGCGTTATTTCTCTTTAACTTTTACAATGGGCAGTCGGGCACGAGTGTGTTCGAAAGTTTTATTATGGCTGGCTGGAACTTCTTTCTGGCGTTGCCAATCATTGCAATCGGAATTTTTGATGAGGATGTTGCACCAGAACAAGTGCTTCGAAATCCAACGCTGTACGTTCCAGGGCAAAAGAATGAGGGTATCAACATGAAGCGCTTTTCGTCGTGGCTCTTCAACGCTATTATTCAGGCGCTCATCTGTTTCATGTTAGCGTTATACGGAACAATTAACGTCAGTGGATTCAGTGCTGGCCTCTATCTCCAAGGCAGTGTTATCTATTCCGTGCTACTGATGTCTGCTAACCTTAAAGTAGTCTTGGAGACTCTCTCGTGGACGAAGTTTAACCGGCTCGTGCTGGCATTCAGCCTATGGTTCTTCTTTTTCTTCCTCCTGGTATTCCCCTTTATGGGGTCTCTTGGACGAGATCTGGACGGAGTTTCATTTCATTTGCTTTCAAGGTTTGAGCTCATTACTTGCAACGTTATTAACCTTGACGAGTTAAGATTCTAACTGGTGTTATGAATTGTTCATGTTTAAAGCGGTGTATACTGGTTGTATCTCTTGTTGGTGCCACTCACCGCTAATTTAATCGACATTTGCATCAAGTAGTACGTTTGAAGAGAACTTCATTGTATCAAGAAGATAGTTACACTTACCGACTTACCCCGTGACTTTGACAATGTTGCTTAGCATTCAGAACATTTACTTTCCCACACTGGCGAACGTCCTTAGGGAGAAATGCGTGCTATCAGCAAACTCCGCTCAAGTGGCTTGTGATCCTCTTGGTGAGCAGAAATCTGGGTCTCTTTCTGTCCCATTTTATGAGCTGTGTAAGAAAGAAAACGCTTACAAAGTCGCCTGCTCGGAGACTGGCGACTGATTTCGGCGCCAGCTCTCCAGCAGTGACCGACAGGCCATCAATATCAAGAAATGCAGATTATTCACACACATCCGTGTTGTTGTCTCTGCCTTTGCTTCTCGATGTAGACAAAGGCTTCGTGTTCAGCTCCGCTGAGTCGGATGAAGGCGACAAGGACGACCGAGAACTGGCGTCGCTCAAGGTTCTAGAATTTCACCGCGAAGCTATAGCGTCTTTCACCAAAGATAGGCCTGCATCCTTCAGTTCTGCAGGCCCCGTTGTCCCTGGGACTTCTACATCTAGTGGGCACCTCAGCGGCTATCTCAGTTCTCGCCATTCTCAACGCGGCACATGAGCTCGGTGACGAGAGTCCGACACACCTATGCTGGGAGTATTGGCATCCGCATACAACACTGCAACCAGTGAACTATCCTCTGTGTGGTATGTGGGCCAACATTGTTTCACTCGGAGGAACATGCCCACCAAGCTTGTATGCTACGTCTGTGAATATTTGGACGTGTCGAATTGCGCTCCACACGTAGAGGCAGGGTTAACTTGTATCGATTATTTTGTTTTTCTCAAAACAATACATTCAACTCAATGTAAACCCGCGTATGAGCGAGCATCTCCATCGGTCGTGAGTAAACCTACGGTACAGTAAACGCAAATTAGCAAATTAGCAAAATGCAGAGGTGTGTAGGATACTGTTGCACTGTCTCCATCCGAGGCACACCGCAACTCGAGCGTCGCGTTGCGCGTTGCAAACGTCTCCGCCTCCAGTCGTTTGACGTGCATGAATCATGCAGCATGAAGATTATCTGACTTTGGATCTGCGCTGGCATCAGCCTTCAGCGCTACGTTGTCAACGTTCCGACTGTGCGTTGAGTTGAGCTGGCTGCTGGGCCACCGAATCCGACGTGACAACTGCCGCGTCGCGTTTGACGTTCACCACCGCAAGTCCGACCTTCGTCTATGAGGGAGCGGGTCAATCATAATGGATGGACGCAAGCTTTGCCAAAGCGAGTGACTGATGGTCGATCAAATTCATAGGATTGATAGTTGAGTTATGTACAGCGCTACAGCGACGAGGAATTCACGGCGATCGGCGCGCTACTCCCGCGCACCTCTGGCGAAGGCGCCTGCTTCATCGCTGAGAGAAGTAGGAAACGACACGAATATGTGCACAATATTCAGCTTGGGCTAGACGGAGGAGCACGGCGTCGCGCCGCACATGCTTCTGAGTGGTCTCGGGGCCGCACGAACTTAAATATGGACGTCCGAGTAGGTCTCAACAGCGACGGGTGCCTCCGCCTTGGACAAGTGATCGGCGCTGCTGCTGCCCGTGGGGGACTGGGTCGACGCCGTGGACTTGGTGGCGCCGATCACGTCGTTCTTGTCCAGTCCGAACGAGTCGCGCGACTCGAACATGCTGGCGGGGGTCTGCGCAGCGTACAGGAGCTTGGGCGGCAGCGGCGTCTCGAGCTCCGTGGTGCTCTGGGCCACGATCTTCTCCAGCTCCCTCGAGTTGCGCAGCTGCAGCTGCACGAACTCCAGGAAGAGCTTCTTGAGCTCCACCGCCTTCTGGCCGCGGAAGCGCTCCACCTCGCGCATCACGCGCGCGTGCACGCGCTCGAACTCGTCCTTGGCGGCGACGAGGTCGTTGCTGAGCCTGGTGGCCGAGGGCGAGTCGGCGCCGTCGCCGTTCACGGCCTTGCGGTGCGCGGCGATCTGCGCCTGGTACAGGTAGCGGCGGTCCTCGCGCACGTCCAGGGCCTTCTGCACGGCCTTGACCCAGCGGGCGATGTCGTCCACGCTGGCGGAGAAGGCCTCAAGCTCGGCGTCCATCTGGCGCGCGCGCGTGTCCAGCACGGCCAGCAGCGCGCTGTAGTAGGACGTGGGCATCTCGGCGTTCTCCTCCTCGGCGTCGGCCAGCCAGTTGAGGCACTCGATGAGGTCGCAGTGCGCGCCGGCCGCCAGCTTGTTCTGGTGGCTGGCGGCGCGCACCTTGGCCTTGAGCGACTGGGTCTGCGCGTGCAGCTTGGCCACGTACTTGGCCACCTTGGAGAACTCGGGGTCCTCGATCACGCCGCTGCCGTCGCCGTCGTCGGCGCGCGAGCCGAAGAGGTTGAGCGCGTCGCTCTCGACCATGCGCTGGTACGTCTTGCCCCACCAGTTGTTGAGCATCTGCGTGCGCTGCACGACG
Source organism: Phytophthora fragariaefolia (assembly GCA_030267785.1). NCBI lineage: Eukaryota > Oomycota > Peronosporomycetes > Peronosporales > Peronosporaceae > Phytophthora > Phytophthora fragariaefolia. The sequence continues at coordinate 2,195 of BSXT01002142.1, read as the reverse complement.
GCCGACATGGACGCGGCGTTCACGGAGCTCGCGCGCTGGGCCTCGGCCTTGAGCGCCGTGAGCTCGACGCTCGAGCACTCGAGGAAGCTGCGGAAGAAGTTGGAGTTGCGCAGCTCGTCGTGGTGCACGACCTTGCGCAGGAAGCGCTCGAGCCCCGCGCGCCGGTGCTCGAGGAACTCGGGGCCCTGCAGCAGGCCCACGACCTTGGCCGGCAGCGGCGGGATCACGTAGCCCGCGCACTGCTTGGCCAGCTGGTGGTGCAGCCACAGGAAGTCCGAGTAGCGGGGCTCCACCACCACGTCCTCGGCCGACGTCACCTTGTACACGTAGTACGAGTTCACGCCCTCGCCGACTTTGCCGGCGGCGCCCACGGTGATGTCGCCCGCGCGGCTGCTGGAGCTCAGGTCCGACTCGCTCATGCTGCGCTGGTGGTGGGGGGGGGGGCGACTGCTGCGTGCGCGGCGATTTCGGGAATGGCACAGCGCACAGCAGCGCGCAGCTGGGGCCCGTCAGCGGGTCAGGAAACGGACGGCGGCTGGACGGCGCGAAAGGCCGTCGGCCGGCCGGATCTTCGTCCCCATCTTCGTCGACGTCGCGACGCTGCGACGGCCGGAGCTTTTCGCCGCTTGCAGCTCGGATCCGAGTGCGTTGGTGGCCGAGTTTTCGTAAATGTCCCCGAGCGATTAACCCGGAGCGCTATGCATGAGGCCCCGGTGGGAGCTCTACGCGCGCGCTGGTTCATTGTTTTGCAGCAGCGTTTTTGCGGGCTTTTATCCAGCGGTGGCTGGCTTGGAACTCCATTTCGCGTCGTTCGTCCACCCTCCGCAAGCTGACGACGCCGATCGCTCTGAACCAGGGCGGTCGAAACTGCGCCGGCTGCCCGGGGAGGCCTGACCGCAACAACAGCCCGACAACGGCTTCGTGACAGCCACCGTCAATGCAATGCCAGCCGCGAGGGTCAAGAAGTCCATACATAGGATACTTTATCTCACGCCCGTTTCGCGCGGTTGTTGCGGTGGCGGAGCTCGAGAATCAGGCCGACACATCCTGGCGAAATTCATTGCCCGCGGCCACAGCTGCGTGGTTGATCTAGAACACGCGCTTCTCTCGGGCCCCCGCGGCCGGGAGCCTTTGACGCCCAAAGGCCAAAATGACCGTCTTGGTCGTCTTGGGCGCCGCCGGCTCTTGAGTCAGGCACCTTCATGTGCAACGCTGGCCGCGTGGCGTCGTCAGCATTGCACACGCGGACAGGGGAGTTGACGGTGGAGCTGTCGCCCTGCGCAGCCAATGCGTGCACTACCCGCTGGGCCTGTCTATCTCGGCCAAGTGGTGGGTTTGCTCGACACCTGCCGGCTGGCCCGTCTTGTTGAAGCTCGTCCTGCGTGCTGCAAGAGCAGCGCGCTGCGCCGTTCAGCGACGCCGCTGGCAAGTGGTTTCGGGCCTGTCTCGGTGAGCCCATCGCGGCCGTTTTCATATCAGACCGTTCACGGGCTCCGTTACATGTCCGTTCCGGCGCCACCTTCGTTGCTGCTGCTCGGCAGTGCCGAGTCGGCACCTGCTGCACGTGAGCAAATGTTGGCGTGAGGTGCGGCGTTCACATCTGAGTCGCGTCGCGGTATCCGCCGGCGCTCTCGCCAATCGCCCTGGCAACCGCAGGACGGCATACCTGGATCGGTGCACCGAAACCAGCTCGCGCGGAGTGGTATGAGCAGATCGAGGCGCAGTTACTGCCACGACCCGCAGTTACAGTTCGCTGTGTTGGCAGCCCGCACACGGATGCATCCACGCATGCAGTTTGAATGCCCCAAAGTGTGCTGTTGCTTCCGGTAATCATGGTTGCAGGTGAGTGGGTTGGCATGAATTTGCTGCTTTATTAGGTTATGCGTAGTGTTTGCTATCCTACTTCTCCAAGCGATGAATTATGCGCATACTTCTCCCTCCACAGCGACGAAGTCGAGCACCCAGTAGTGCTTGTATCGTTTGGCCGCGTCGTACTTGTAGCCAGGCCCGATGAACGGGAGGTCACTGAAAATAACGGACTCTGAGTCCTCAGACCACAACGCGACCACCCTCTCGACGGAGTTGTAGCCTGCAGCCACGACCTCGCCCGAGGTGGACACGTTCATGCCCTGCGCTTCGGCTCGGTCGGATAACGTGGATCCATCCGAGCCAGTGGTGTCGACGAAATTGTTCTG
>BSXT01002141.1:0-42116 GCA_030267785.1 Phytophthora fragariaefolia | reverse complement strand
CCACGCCTCGCGTCGCCGCCGAGATGAACGCCCACACCCGCTTCGCCCTGCCGATGAACACGCAAGGCAACCTCAAGTTCCTGAACGACAGGGCCCAGGCCCACGCCGCCAGCCAGTCTGCCAACCAGACCGACAAGCAGACCCCCGAGGTCTTCCCCGTGAGGCCACGTCGAGACTCGTCGAGCTCGAAGCTCGAGCAGAAGATGAAGGCGCTGCTCCCCGGCAAGAGCGCGAGGGCGGAGCCTACGCTGGACGAAGAAACTGCGGCCAACGAGAGGAAACGCTCGACCTTGAGCCGCCTCGTCGGCTCGCACGCGTTTGTGCCCATGGGCCGTCGCTAGAGCGCGCCATGGTGCTGTGGCCGCAATGCCGTCGCCACGGTGTAGCTGGATGGAGCTTCACTTATTTTATATACATGTATCTATCTATTGACCACGATGCCCTTGACGAGTGCTCGACCGGAGAGCGCAAACTGGTAGCCATCGACAACCGATTAGTAATAACTGACAGTGTATTTACCCAATTTGATTACTCCGATTTCAAGTAGCACATCTCTTGCTTACACTGTACCGGTACCGGTACCAACGCAACTTTCAGTCGTGCTGATGCCTTCGGGCGTGTAAGCAAGTAAGCCTTACCAGATTCAGGGCAGGGTCCACATTTTTTCCTGATAATGTATCGTACCACGGAACATGTACAGTCGCTGAACTGCCAAAATATTGTGGCGTTCGGCTCCATGGTGCTCGGGTCCGGCAACTCCAGTTGCTGACATGTATTCGCCTTCACTGCTCAAATCTACCGGTACGTAGCCTAGTACACCTCCAAGGAAGCGTCGCAACGGCTAAGTTATACACATGCACATGTAAATCAGACTCAATCAGCACTGCATCGACGGATCAGCTCGCAATGTGCAGCAGGAACGATTTTTTGTGGGATAGACTACTGCATTGTACTACTACTATATTAGTAGTTCTGTATGGCTGGCAGACACCTGGGTCAGTGGTGAAGGTGTGAGATGCTAGCTTGCTCTTTCGTCTAACGAATCTCTCCCGTGTAAGCGGCTATGGCATCGTATCCTTCTCGACAGGAGCTTCGTATTTATGTTCTTGGCATTTAATTTGTGTTAGTGGTGACATATTCCGACGGTAGCTGCTTTAGCTGTTAGCGCTGGTTCGCGAGCATAGCTGCTCTAGATATCATGAACTGCCGCCAAACTACATTTGTTTTCTCCTTGGTCACCATGTCGGTGGACATGCTTGTGTGCTGAGCTGGCCTTTTGCTGGGGACTTCGCCATTCAGCTTGAGTGACTTCAGCTTCGCTTGCACGGGGTCAGCGGACTTCGCGACGGGAGCTGTGGCAGTGCTGCTGCAGGTGGTGCATTGCATGGCCACTGCCGACTCTGCCTCAGCGTTGGCGCTCTTATCTCTGATGAAGAAGAGCGTACTGAGCGGAAGAGCGTTGCGACTCGTCATAATAGAGGGGGCCGCTTGACCTGGTGGTTAGAGGGCAAATCTGTAAATGAGCCGCGAAGACCAACCCGCGGTGTCAATCGGCTGTCGATTGGGCGGTGCCCAGCAGCACAATCGCTACATCTGTATTAGAAACTCTGCAACGCTACAGCAATCATCGTTAAAGGCAGGTGCACTTGCAATCATCCTTCTTGTGCGCCTGCAATTCGCTACGCTAAAGGCGGGCTATGTTCTCATATGCGTTCGGCTTTTCCACTGAGCGGTGTGCAATGCAAGTTCCCGGCGATTTTAGAACCTTTCTGGAACAAGTTGTGCATCCAATTCCGTGCAAAGGCCCCACCTTTGGGAAGACGACGTCGAGTACGAAACTGGATCTTGTCGAGTCGTATGGGAGGGCATATGCTGCAACTGGCACACTGTACACATGTAGCGGTGTCTCCCTTGAAGTGCAGTGTCATGCTTGGAATCATCACCCCGAGCCTGTCAGGTCGCAAGGCTGATGTGTACACGCTCAACCGAATTGCCAGCGCTCTAAACGGTGAAACTCAGTGAATTTTTCCATTCGTCGGATTCTACAATTGCGCGGCGAAAACCCAATGCCAAGGTCTTTGAACCTGTAGCCGTGTCGTGGTGATTGACCGCTTCGATTTTGAACGAATGTACAGTACATATTGTTCGTGTTCAATATTGCACTGCTATTCTTGCCACCGACGATGGTGAGGCGTTTTCTTCTTCTCTGCTGACACAGCTTGGCGAGACTCGTATTTGATGAAGCATGAAGTCACTTAGCGAGCAGTCACAAATTCACCGGGCAAAGAAACCTACAAAGCAGGGAGATGGCGATTCTGAAGCGACCGTCATTTCGAGAAGGCAGGCTGAACTGGAAGCAGCGAACGACCGACTTCAGCGAACAGCCCAGGTATAAGCCATTCCTATGCAAATAAGGCCAACAAGGATACCTTGAGTGATGCACCTAATACGTATTTTCATTGTGATAGAATTTTTCAATTGAATGGAAGTCGTTCCTAGGATACGCAATGAAGATAAAGCAGCAGCGACCAAATGGTGCAGCTGGAAGCCCTCCCGGTGAAAGAGATCTAGAGGATCTGCTGCTGAAAAGCCAGAGAGGGCTTGTTTTACTGCGTGAACTTCACAACCGCCGAGATCAACAATGGAAGGCGGTTTTTGAACACTATGGATACGAGAATTCTCTCCCGAATGCAAGCAGTACAACAAAAGAAGACCCCCCGCAGCAAGTGGCGAAGCAGCCACAGTGGTTGCAAACTCTCACCTCGAAGCTGTTGTTCTTGAATCAACAGGTGGCGGCCACTTCTTATTGTGCTGTGAAGAGATCACAGCTGATGGTTGACCAGAATCGTACGCCAGCAAGCAGAATGTTGCCAACGCGGTCGCCAGTTCTTGTGAAGCAACATGTCCATGCACTTGAAACGCACCACCGACTAAAGCACGCCTTGGAATCTGCTGAGATAATGCCGACGTCCCCCCGCTTTGTGAATGTCGACGATGTGAATCATTTGATGCAGTTTAACTATTTGAAACATCAACAAGCCATTGTGCTGGAGCGATTTTGCACTCGTCTCAACTGGCTGCCCGTAAGCCACAGCTTCCATGTTCGACAGCGTACGCTAGCACTCACACACCACCTGAAAGTGAAGAATGCGCCACGACTGAACTCTGCGGCGGCATATCACAATAGCAAAGAATGCACCCACTGCCCGCTGTTTCTGATGTCAACTTCCCTCTTCATGGCGGAGTTGAAGATGTTAGCGCAGAAGTACTCGATACCCGCTTTTGAGGGAATTGGTACATGTGATAAAATAGCAAGCGCTGAGAAATACGAAATCCTAAGACAAGGTGTAGATGTCTTTCTAGCTTCGGCGGTTAGTGCATTTCCACCCGACAACGCTATCAATTTGGATGGGCACTTAGAAATTAGCTTGGAATCTGTAGTGCATGCGCACACCCGAAACACGCGATGGGAGCTCATTCAGCGTGGTTATCTTCGCAACTGTGAGCCTAGCCAAGGAGGTATAAGCGAAACTTTGATCACACTTCGCAATGACCATAAAATTGATTCACTCTTGGCGAACGAGTGGGAATTACTCAGCCTTGCTGACGTCGGATATCTTCGAGTGAGACTTGAGGCGCTCTCTAGAGCGCACATGGCTCGTGCTAAAGTGGACGTGGCAAAATCGGATCTTGCTGCTGTGAATGGCATCACATTTGAAAAGAAGTTTCAGTCGGAACGGACCGAACAAAGAGCCGAGAGTTGTGGTCCCCACGGAGACAACAAAAATCTGCCTAAATTCGATATGCCACATTCATGGAATCCTGATGCTCTTTATTCTCTCTATGCTCTGCGAATATCATCATGTCGAACAAAACGATTGAGTTTGCTCCGCTTGTTGAACTATCTCCACTTCGTGCAGCTCTGCCAAACCGGTACTTTACACCATTCCGAATGCAAAAATGGCAAATGCGGACTTGGCCCCAAATCTTCACAATCCGTAACTCCGATGCCTTCAAGGTTTGGAGCTGAGCATGTAAAATGTACCACGGCAAGTCCATTCGTATTAACCAAGTGCGACAAAACAGGAGACTACGTTATTATGCGTGCTCTAAGCTGTGGCGAAGTAGTCGTTGACGCCAAGGATGCAAGCAATGGTGGACTCCAAGAATTCATTTTTGCCGCAGCACGACGCGACTTGGAAGCGTTAGAGCTACAAATGCTGCGGTTAGCGAGTATATTCATCTTTAAGCAGGAATACGACAGTTTGCCCACATCTCAACGCAAGCACAACAACGACAAAAACGGGGATAACCAGAATTCTGATAGCATCGTGACAACCATTGATCGTTTGCATGTGCTTCATGATATATACGACTGCGAGGTCGGATTCCAGCAGACCAAAGTGCGATTGGTAAATAAACTACTTGAGTGTGGACTTGAATATGCCCCAAGAAACGCAGACATCAACAAACTTGGTTTAGATCCTCCAGATGGACACACTGACCCATTCACAGCTATCCTCCTTCCATTACTCCAACGACGACCTCTGATTGACTTTTCACACGCGTACTTCTCTGAGAGTTACGCAGCGGAGACGCTTCTACTTGAGCTTCAAGGTTCTCTCGTACAGCAAATGAATCAACACTTCCAGCGGTTGGAATGGTGCGACCATCAAGAGTTTGCTGTTGGGGAAGAAAGCGCTGAAGACAATGAAAATCGCCAGTGGGTTTGTCGCAAAATCCTGGGGTCTGAAGCCTTGACTCGGCTATATGCTCAGCAAGAAGAACTTATCCGTGAGGCTGACGAGAAATGGTTCACTGCCACTTCTATTGGCGACTTTCAAGCACTTCAAACTGTTCTTTTGGAGGAAGCATTTGTCATCTGGTCACTGATCATTAAGTTGGAGCTACCTGGGAGACCTGTACACTGTCTTGAGCGTACGGCAAAAGATTTGTTATCTGGTAGTGGATGGTTATTCGTTTTCCCGCCACAGCTTCTATCGGATGTTTGTAGAACGCTTCATGAGCAAACAAAGCCCCGACGCACTCTGGTTGAGTGTTATGCCAAAGCCATTGAGCTGGATATTTGGCGTCAAAATCTTGCAAAAAACGTCTACGAAGCTCACTTGCTTGAGCGCGTCCACAACTTCCAGATCGGCTTTGTCAAACAAATTGCAGCATTTGACACTGTTGTTGGAGGAGAGCTAGCGCACCACCCTGCGTTCTTCTTTGACTTCGGTGAATGTGACCGTATAAGCACTCTTCAGCCTATTGCGTTGGAATTGGAGATGCCGATGTTCCACACGAATGGTGGTGCACTAGCTTCAAGACCCACCGCTCTGCTCAGCGGCGAAAACAAATCCTTGTCCGAGTGGCTACAAGCTCAACTAAGCGCACTGCATAGCCGTACCGGTGACGGCAGCGAAAACGACGAGATAGATACAGAAGCTAAGCATTCCGAAACGTGGAGGCGTTCGATACTGTCACTTCAGCAGCAGTATGTGTCGTACATGATGGTGACCGTGAACTACCAAGATGCTGTTGGTGCTGATGTTTTCGAGTTTGCAGCTTCGTACCCGTATGTATGCCTGGCTAACAGTCTTGCTCCAGAATCGTCATCTTCATCCAACGAAAACTCAAATTTAGCGATGGACATCAACACAGTTCGCACAAAATACGCGAAAGAAATATCTGACAAAATGTCTGAAGAGATGCGTATGAGTTGTTTTCCATATTGGAAACGACTTGAAATCCTCAAGCAGCAGCTACAGGAGCGCTTCACAACTGCCCCAAATCAAACAAGTGACGGTTTAAAAGCTGTTTTTGCCTCTTTGAAACCAGGATGTAATCTGGAGGTAGATATGGCAGCGTGCAACAAATTCTTAAGCGACGAAATGCACCACCCACAGCTGCTCATCACATTAAACGATCATTTGCAGAGGCTCCGGAACGAGAAAAGACTTATGCAACAATTGAGTCCAGCTGCACGAGCTAAATGTGCATTTATTACACGCTCAGAAGCAACTGACAAACTTGTGAACGAGAGCCAAAATGACGAAGACCAATCTTCTGGTTTAACGAAGTGGCTTCTCGTCAAGCTGCACCAACTCAAGGAGGATCTTCAAATTCATGAGCGGCCAAAAGTAGAACAGCTCTTGTTGACTCCACCGGCTTCATATGCATCACCGACAGCTGCAGTTCAGCGAGGGAAGATGACATTTGGTACAGATCGCTCCGTAGACGAGTCCAGCCTGGATGTACAAACGCTACTGCAAACGATCCCATCATTTCGCTGTTTGCTCCATACGTTTGCAGTAAGCTATGAGCGATCTCGGCCCGATTCAACTGGTGTAGCTGCCAGTGCTCATGCCACACGACTCCATGAACACCGTGAGGAAACCCTTCGTGTACTACTATCGATTTTTGATCAGTTGAGCTGCGCTTTGGACCTGTTGCGAATTCGATGCGGCTCGCACTTTGCTACCACCAGATATACATCATCAGGAAGTGGTTTGCGTTGTGTGACCGTCGAAACGAGTTCTGAGAGCACTCCTGGGAATGTGTACGCAGGTCTACATCGACTTGAGCGTTGGCAAACTCTGTATCATTATGAAGTGCGGCATCTGCTAGACAATATCACAAGCAGACTGAGTCCTGAAGCTGCGATATCGACTGGAGACTTGTTCGACACACATCCAGAACATTTGAAAAGCCAATATTATGCTTCACTCATGCGTCAAGAAATGTATACTGCGCTTAATGAAGCGACTGCCCATTCCATACGTATACTTCGGTGCACTACAAACTTTGCGTTGCTGCAGACATATCAGAAAAACGCTGGTGTACGCGTTCGGAAACGTCGGCAGAACTTATTGGTGTTTCAATCAACGTTAGAAGCCGTCGATGTGGAGGTGGCATCGATGACAAACTTGTCTCGTGATCAAACAGCCACTACGACACACAGGAACAGAAGCGAGGGTAAAAGATCATTAACTGCAAAGGTGGGGGATCTTGTGCGAGTAGGTGAGAACGCCTTTTTTGGTGAAGCTCGACCGCGCGAGCGCGAGCGCGAGTGGCATTCGTTCAAAGATGCTATCGGCAAGTATGAGCCGCGGGACAGCGCATACATTGCGGCGATCACTCATTTGTTGCAGTTGCATCGGGTATTGATTGATGAAAATTGTCAATCTTTTCTGCAACTGGAAGGAAAGAGCACTATACATCCCCTCACCTCGCAATGTACTGCAGAAAATCAGGCTTTAACCGTTCTGGAGGATCTATGGGAGCGCTTTCAGCTTCCGGCTTGGGACACCCTTCTGGAAGATGAGTTTTCCTTAACAAGTGGCCGATCAGTAGTGGTTGTTGGTGGGAAGAATCTCCACATGAAAAAGCGTTTGCTCGGAAATACCGACCTAGGCATCGGAGTTGAACCACCTTCAGGTACTTCGTTAGATATATCATCACTAAAGGACTCGTCCTTTGCGCTCCGTAGTCTGTACATGGGCTCTACTACAGCACTCGTTCAGTTTTGCAATACAGGAATGCTGGTTTTGCCACCCCCGAGCACCATCGAAGACCAACTAAGCTATCTCAACATATCCGTTGAGCTCACATGGGTGAACGCCGATATAAAAGAGCTCGACGATCAGTATAAAAAGTTCCTTTTCTACCGAAAGACTCATCGCGAGTATCAGCCATTGTCAAGTGCCACCCCCGAAAAGCCTGAAAATTCACCACAACTAGAAAACGATTCATCATGTTTCACTGCAGTTTCGTTACTCCTGGATCTGAAAAAATTCTATTATGAAGAAGGAATGCCTGACGATAAAGTATTGCGACCAGATTTACAAGACAATGCCGAACCACCTCAGCGTAAACCAGTGAAGAAAGATCTCTCTCCAGTATTTGTTGTTCCAGCCTCCGAAATGGCCCGGTTTCTAGCTGGCATCACTGCAAATTGTGTTGACCACAGCCAACGCTTACTTGACCTTCAGAATACATTCATGCAGCAGCTTCGGGATCAATGCCAGACGACCACGCTTAAATGCGAGATGATCGAAAAACAATGGGCAACGTCAAAAGTTGAAGAGCGGATTCGGCGCGAGGCTTTTGCAGTAGATCACGCCTATCACTTGTACTTCGAGGTAGAAGCTCTACGAAAGCAGATCGGTGTGCTTGAGGCTCGTAGGGAGCTGGATCATCAAGCATTGCGGTGTGATCTAAATGCCGAATACGGCGAGAAGCTGCGATTGATGCATGCAGAAATTCTCAATAAGCAGCAAAAGTTTGCTGAGTATCGCACAACCATGCAGCGTGAGCTGCAGTCAGTGATACAAGGTGCTCACACGCAATTTGTTGATCACCTCTTGGACTACTCTGGCGCAATTCCATCGGCGACTAAAGCCTCAGTTGCCACGCTATTGCGTGGTCAACAAGATGTGGTCAGGATAAAGAGTGAGAATGCTGCCATGAAGCAAGCCCTCTTGAAGGTCCAAGCTCTCGGAGATATGCAGCAGCAGATGCAAAATGCTGCCCGGGACCGAGAACTGCTACTTACCCAACGATATTCCACAGCTGAAGCTCTCCAGCGCCAAGAGGTCGAAAAATTACAGGCGTACGTAAAGCAACTCGAAGGGAACTTGAGCATGCTGTCGCAGGAGAAAACGTACTTTCAAGTGAAGTGGACAACGGCCCAAAAGCAAATGGAAGCTACAGCTCAGAAGAAACGTGAGGCCAGAGTCCGCGCATTATCCTCTGCATATACTCGGACAATGCCGACATCAGGAGTAGCAGCCGTTGATTCGGTCGATGATGATTCACCAGTGGTTGCCATTACTACGCGTAAAGATGTCGACACAGGAAGCGACACCGACAGCGTCACGGACACCTGCACCACTCGCCCGCCAATAGCAACAGGTGCTGTCGACAATATTCGGAAGCAAGAACTCCAGCGCATTGAAACAAAATACTTGAACACCACTCGGCATTACCAGAACGAAATACGTCGCTTACAACAGCAGGTCACGCGCGAGATCCGCGAGAAGGCAGCTATTGCTGAGCAGCTTACACAACTGCGACAGCTCGAGTCTTCAGCATCAATCCAGTCGCGCGATGGATTGCCTCTCCTCGATGGTCGTCAAACACCTAGAACACCGCGTGAAGAAGACACGCTCGGCCGAACGGACGATTTGATTCAGCGTAGAACCCAGTCCGCATCACCTCGTACGCCTTCGAGACCTCTTGGCTGTGTAGCACCGCCAGATCGATCACTGACACCCAGGCGCCCAAAATCGTCCTTTTCCCCTCGAGCCTCTTTGCTTCATGCTCAAGTAGTAGGTGGTGCTAGTCCACACCCACCGGTTCTCGTGCCTAGCCTGAATACCACGATATCTGCAGCGAGCACTCCTTCATCAAGACCAAGTACAGCAAACAGCACTACTGGTACCCCTGCACGGAAATTTCAGGTGGTGAGACGCGAGTCAAACGCTGTTGGTGGCATCGCGGGCGTGTCCAACAGCTTGTCGATCCGTGAGCCTTTGCCATATCGCTGAGCATGCTAGTGGGGCCCCGAACGATACAACTAACTAACCACGCGAAGATGCAGCGCAAAGGGAAGCATACATTAACCAATAATACAGTAGAGCATTGAAGCGCAGCAGCAGCCCTGGAGTACGACCGCGTCGTTCCCTCCGACTGCTTGTCCATCCTTGCGGTGGACGTGGCTGCTTTCGTAGCTCTGAAGATAGAGAAAGCGATACCGCACGACGAAGTTGGAGGACACGAGGGGCGCAACGCGACGTATAGCCGCCTCAAGCCCCCGGTCCTGCAGAAGTGGCGCGCTGCAGTGAAAGGGAATGTAGGCACGACGGAGCTACACCCAGTGGCCGGATGCTAACGGTATGCGTGGGCATTTACGAGCCGTCCTCCCTGCAAGTCAGACCGGATCGAGTGAGCCACGCGTTTACTTGTCTACAGGGCAGCAGTCTTCGTACCAGTCCGGCGACATGCCGAAGTAGTCCTCCATGGCGTCTTCCGCGTCGTCGTCCATGTCGGCGGGTTCGTCCATCGTTTCATCGTCCATGTCGCTCTCATACGTCAGTCTGTCAGCAGCAATACCACCCACAACGTCAGAGCCCCTCCACCTTTCTCTCTCTCTCTTTCTCTCTCCCTCCATCGACGCAGCAACTCACCCCTTGCACAGACACGTGAAGTACAGCACCTTCTTCTGCACCTTGTTGTAGAAAAAGTAGTTGAACGACCACCTGTGCGTACAGTACAGCGACACGCGTCAGCCTCCCCCCCCGTCGGTACCAAGCTGCAGCCACGTGCGTACAGGTTGCCGTCCGAGAACGGGTCCGAGTCCATGTCGGGGATGTAGCTGTAGACGTCGCACTCGTCCAGTTTGATGGCCTCGGCGATGCCCTCCCACATCTTCTCCACGAAGCCGGCGCCCTCGCTCTCGAGCAGCTCGGCCAGGTCGTGGTTGATGCGCTGCAGCGCTATCCGGAAGTCGGGCTGCTTGCGGAACTGCTCGGGCCGCGCGGCGCTGAAGTCGTAGTCCGGGAAGCTGGCGTTCATGGTGGAGATGAGGTTGATGAGCAGCTTGCGCGTGGCGGGCGCGGCGATGGGGCCGAGCGGGGACGAGCCCAGCAGGTCCGCGGCCGCCTCGATCTCCTGCTGGTAGTAGAGCTCCAGCGACTTGGCCAGGCGCTTGTCGCTGCCCGCTTTCTTGCACGAGTACGTCTCGATCTTGCCCGTGAGCACGCGGTCGCCGGCCTCGTAGTTGCTCAGCACCGAGTTGAGCCACGAGAGCTGCGGCTCCTCCAGGTACTTCATGGGCGTGGCCGTTGCAGTGCGAGGCTCAAGTGGTCCGGTCGTCCGGTTGTGGGCTTTTTTGCGCCGCCTGTTGTGGAATGACTCGTGGTCTCGATGCTGACGGTGAAGTGTCGACTGGGTTGTGAAAAGGAGTACTGTACAAACAATGCAACCTGTGGAAACGAATACGTGGGGAGTCGACGGCCCGGTTTGTTTTTCGTTCGCGTCTGCGCAGAGTATAGTGAGGCAGCGTGTGGAGGGCGGGGGGGTGAACCCACAGTCCCGGCGACCTGTGCAGAACGCATACGTCCCGTTTCTTTGCCCCCCCCCGTTCAAACTGCACGTGCGCGTGGCGGCAAACTCGCGTGCGCCACACCAGACTGGCCCAGGCCCGGTGTCCCATAATACTAGAGGCAGTCCGAAATGAGTGAGGCCGCTCCCAAGGCATTCGCCAGGAGACGGCCATGCGGCGCGCGGCGCTGCGGCGGCCCGAGAGCCTGACGGACAAGTACCGCATCCTGGGCAAGATCGGCGAGGGCACGTACGGCATGGTGTTCAAGGCGGAGGCGTTCTCGTCGGCGCTGCTGCCGCGGCCGTCGAGCGGCGGCGCGGCCGAGGACGAGGAGCCCATGACGTTCGCCATCAAGCTGGTCAAGTCGCACAAGGAGGGCAAGAACGACGTGGTGCTGTCCAGCGCCACGGTGCGCGAGATCAAGTTGCTGCGCGAGCTGCACCATGACAACGTGGTGCACCTGCACGACGTGCACGTGGACCCGCGCGACAAGTCGCTGGCGCTCGTGTTCGAGTACGGCGACCACGACCTGCACGACATCATCGTGCAGAGCAAGCAGAAGCCGCTGGGCGAGTACACGCGCAAGTCGCTCATGTACCAGATCCTCAAGGGCGTCGACTACATGCACGACGCCTGGGTCATGCACCGAGACATGAAGCCGCAGAACATCCTCGTCGTCGGGCACGGCCGCAAGCGCGGCCAGGTCAAGCTCGCGGACCTGGGCCTGGCGCGCATCTACAAGGAGCCGATCAAGGCGCTCTCGGACGTAGAGCGCGTGGTCGTCACGCTGTGGTATCGAGCGCCGGAGCTGCTGCTAGGCGCCAAGCACTACACCAAGGCGGTGGACTTGTGGGCGGTGGGCTGCATCTTCGCCGAGCTCATCAACACGAGAGAACTCTTTTGCGGCAAGGAGGTGGAGGGGTCCAACGCACCATTCCAGAAGGACCAGCTAGACAAGATTTTTAAAGTGCTGGGCATGCCGTCCCCGCAGACGTGGGAGGGGCTGGAGAACTTGCCAGAGTACAACCACGTCGTGCAGATGGGTCGCGAACGCAAATACCCGACCCAGTCGGAGCTCAAGAATGCTGTCAAGGTTGGGCCAGGTCGTGCCGGGGCTGCGCTGCTGGATCTGCTTTCGAGACTGCTGGAGTATGGTGAGTGCTACGCTTGCGTGAAAACCTCGATTGTGCAGGGCCCATTCCTGATTCTGATTTACTGAGCAGATCCGGAAACGCGCATTACGGCGAAGGAGGCGCTAGAGCACGAGTACTTCAAGGAGATTGTACGTGCTACTAAGGCCAACAAGGCGCGTGTTGCTTGTTTCGCAGATCTAACCATTAGCGTGAATTTCCGACAGGAACCTGAACCTCGAGACTGGGCTTTCGACGAGCCTGGCAAGGAACCTGTTTCCTTCCGCACTCAGACTGTGGAGCCTGTAGCGGAAGAGAACCTCCCATGGAAGAGCAAAAAGGACGGCGCAGTAGGAGCTGACGGCAAGCCCTCAGATGCTGGGGCTGGAAGCCCTCACAGAGATGGTTCCAGCAGCCGCCACAATGATCATCGTGGGCGTGATGCACCTTCGCGAAGCCGCAGTCACCACAATTCACGCGATGCACAGCAGCAATCTCAGCGGCGTAGTGATCGTGGCAGCGTTGGAGACCCTAATGCACGAGACACGAGAACTAGAGGACCTCCGGCTGGAGGAAGCACGCAAAGTGCTGGAGGGTCTGCTTGGAGAGACCGAAGTTCCGGCCGTGCTAGTGGAGCTCCTGCACCCAGCGCTAGTGCGGTCACAGGAGCCAAGCGACCAAGTACTGGCGATCGCCCTACGAGTGCTTCCAGCTCAAACCGTCCTCGGAGTCCGAAGCAACCTCGGCGCCGGTAAAAGAAACAACAGCTAACACGGTCTGCACGCCAAAAGTGTAGCCTACAGATTTAGTAAAACACTTCACCCACATCAAGATTCTCTGTATTAGGCATCTTGGTTACAGCATCCGTAATCTCCATTTCTTCACATAATTCCGTTACTTCTTGGGGGTTGTGTCAGCCAGCAAACGCTCAAGTTCAATAATGCTTTCCACCAGCAACTCCTTGAGTTGAGGAAGATCTTTGCGGTAACTGGAAAGTTGAAAAGCAGAGCCCTCTTGCTCGATTCCGTATCCGATGCCGTAGCATTCATCGTTTACTGGCCCAAAGCTACCGCCCTCAAGCGCCGGGCTGGACAGCGTACTGGTTGACAGGATGATCTTGCTCATGATCTGATGAGCTGGTAGCGTGTAGAACTCTGGTACTTCGATTCCTTGTAACTCGGCCATCGCTCGCAGCGCAAAGAGATGACGGTCGAAGCCCTGGCCCATCACACCGTTCTTGGTTAGCTCGCTGTGTTTCGTCACAGCTGCACGCAGCGCATTGGCTTTATCGGCATCCGATGCAGAGGCATCGGTCATTGTGCGCACGAAAGCCACAGCTTCGTTGGTGCAACTGCGCACAGTTTCGGTACGTCCGTGCTTAAACGCTGCGGTGCTTGCGCTCTCGTACGTAGCAACAAACTTTTGATGGAGTTTGAAGTGCGCCAGTTGAATAGTCATCTGCATGAGTCCGTCCGTGCCGATGTTGTACTTCTTGCCAACAGCGCGGGTCACGGGACTCTCTGCGCATGCAACTAGCAAGCTGGAAGTCCACTTGTCATAAGTCTTCTTCGCCTCGTTCAATATTTGCGTTGTTTCACCGTTGACTTCCCACGTAAGCTCCTTGGGCTTCGCTTGGCTGTTCGCCTTCAGCACTGGGTACTTGATACTGTCAGCGTACAACTCGTTGAGGTAGCGCAGCACAGCCACGCCGTCTCCCCATGCGTGCTCGAAGTTCACCGAGGCCGTGCCGTTCGCAGCAATAATGAGCTGGAAGCTCTTGTCGAACCAGTGGTTGGTGCCGTCGCCCATCAAGAACGTGCGGCTTACCTCCTCGGGTGTCGCAGGCGATTCATGCTCCAGACTCACCATGAAGAGAGCGCTATCGATCTGCTCCAGCGACGCCTCGTTGACGCCGCCACTGGCCTCCAACTTCTGGCGCGCGTTGGCCCACGCGTCACGGTTCATGGTCGTCATCAACCCCATTCCAGGAGCATCGGGGGTGCTCTTCGTCAGCGGCTCGGCCAAGATGGCCTCAACGTTAGCCAGGATCTGCTCATCCTGGACAGCTCCTCCGTCCGGCGTGAGCACGTCGAAGGTGTAGAACTTGGTTCCCCTCTGCACGACGACGTGCTTGGAGCCCGGCGTGACCTTGAGCTCGTCCTGGCCGATCTTGGGCAGCCTCGTGCTGGAGAAGAGGTTCTTGTACTGGGACATGTCCAGCGGGTACGCGCCGAGCGCGGCGGCCCCGTAGAAGCTCACGCTCTCGGGCAGGAGCTTGCAGAAGTACTGGAAGGCCTTGGTCTTGCTGGTGCCCGGCTTGGTGTGGAAGATGTCGGGCTCCAGCCTCTCGTCGCGCAGCGTGCGGTGCACGCGCACGGTGGACGCAATGAGCGACGCGGCGCGCTGGCTCTGCGCGTTCTTGGCGGGCACGGGGTCCATCCTGAGCTTGATCTGCGGGTTGTAGTTGATGGGCAGCGGCTGCCGGTCGTTCAGGTACATCTCGAGCCACCACTGGTTGATGTACGACGTGTGCTTGTTCTCGGCGTCGCGCGCCACCAGCGCCTGGTGCAGCTGCGGCCCCACGCCGCCCGCGAACTGCTGCACGGCGCGCCGCGTGTCCGCCAGCTGCTGCGCGCTCGCCACGGGCTCCACAGCCGCCAGGTAGCGCGCCAGCGAGTCCTCGAGCTTGGGGATGGGCAGGCGCGTGAGGCTCTTCTGGAAGTGGTACGTGGGGATCACCGTGTCCTGCACGTAGGACGAGAAGCCGCGGCGCAGCGCCGGCCGCGCGGCGACGGCGCGCTGCATCATCACTAGGGCAAAGGGGGGGGGCGGACGAGTGCGCACTCGGCGGCAGATTCCAGAGTGTTGGTCAGGAACGGCGCGGCGGTTGACGTACGCTTCAACGTCGGATTACGAGGAGAACCCGACGTGCTTCAACCTGCCGCGGATTGGCTGAAAGTCGGTTGAGCTCGTGTCTTGTTGTCATGATGAGATCACGACCTGTTGAGGACGCTGATTTCGTTGATTATGGCGAGACGCTTTTCGGCAAACTATCGGTCATACCCTGGGCTGCAATGGGTTACGAGATGATGGTGTCCACTGCTGGGCGTCGACCCAGTGAGCAACTCAATGGAGCAACGCGACCGAGATGCTTTTTTTTAAAAGCTTAAAAGCATTAAAATTCATGAAAGTTGTATTTTTGTAGTGATCTTGTGCTGCCGAGTTTGCAGACTCAGTACGGGTACACTAGCGATCGCAGGTGTCCTTGATAGTTTAGCTGTTCCGATACTGCTGCTGGTAGAACGAGGAATCTTTCCCGGTAGCATTTTGCTACTGGAAACGACGAGTTGTTTGGTCATTTAAAAATGCGTAGACAGGTAACTTGAGGAAACCATCATTCACTGCAGACACGGCACTGGCAACCGGCATGTATTTCGTAACATCTACGACCGTTAACTTAGCCTTTTTGGTTAAACTATTTCGACTGCAGTCTGTGAGCTACGGAATTAAATCCTGGTCGGGGGTTCAGCCAATGAAGAAATATTGATTAGGCTGTTCAGCCAGCTAAAGGTGGTCTCCCAGTACATATCAACCTTACGTAAACATATTTTAGTTACTACTGCGAATATTTCAAGCCGATCCAAGTTGCCGTTACCCCAGTTTATCACAGAATGGGCTGTCATCGAAGTTGGTTCAACTGGTGAATTGGTGAGAAATTGATTTTTCTGCTGGTTTCCGGCACACAGGGCAGCTTAACAGGGCGTTTTGATTGTTGCACCACGTTGACCACACGTGAAAACAATCGCGGTGGAAACTGTGATTGCATGGCAAGCTCACAACCGATTGTAGTGATGTCTTGCGGAAGTTGGACCAGCACAGAGTGCATACGTCGCTCGCAAGCATGTTACTAGATTCAGGAGCATCAACCAGCATGGCCGCGTCTGATTCACTTCTCGGCTTAGCTACAATTAGCAGTCCTAACCTTCAACACACCCGATCTTTTCCGCTACGTCAAAGCAATGGTACTTATGCCCACTCGCGTTTTTCCAGGGAGAGATAATCGATAAGCCGTCGCTCGCTTTCACACCTTCGAACTTCCATACGCAATCATAGAACCCACACGTGAAAGGTTTCACACGAGTCCCACATATCGGGCACTTGGCGGTGTTATCTTTTAATAAATTGAACGGGGTGTAATACGCGGGATGAATAATTCTCTGGCCAAACGCGGCACACGTCTGAGACTCGCATATACCTTCGATATTAAGACCTTTACCGGCTGTACGCCACCTTGAAGCGTTTGGACTAAAGTTCTCCATGACCAAGATCGATTCGTCAGAAACGTCAGCAAAGCGACGAGTTGGGACAAAACCTCCCACCAACCGTGTCATCAGGTTCAAAGTATCTCCGTCGTGCAGACCGCACTCTGACAGTGTAGCGTGATCGTCAAAACGGTTGTTTCTGTAAACCAAAACTTGCTCAAGGGGGGAAATCCCTTCAGCATCCCGAACCCGAAGTTTGAGGCAGGCTATTGTCTCCATTGAAGCACAGGGGGATTGCCGAGTGTTTGCCGGAAAGCGTCTCGATATGAACAACGAAATCAGCGTTCATAAGGGGTCGTGATCTCAACGTGGCAACAAGCCTCGGGCTACTTCCTGCTAGATCAGCCATCACCGAATCGAGAAGTTGATACGAGTGCAAGCGACAGCCATACAACAGGATAGACTTCACTTCACGCGACACACCGTCATATTCCATCTCCGATAATATATCGAATTCTAGGATACCGTCTAGAATCAGCTTGAGATCTTTGACTCGCATATGCTTTAAGCCCTTCGGCATGTGGGAGGGGTGCACTTCAATCACGCCCCCCAAGCCTCCTTCGTATTCGTCTCGCTAAAACACGGAGATGGTCATCGGAACGCTGCCCTTGGGTTGTCTGCACGAAATCGAACACTACCAAATCCCGCTCAAGTCGGTCATTTCGCGCTAACGGTTCCGAGCGTATCAAGGAAACGTCTTGCCTGCCAGTTCCTATAACGGTTCGGAGCACTTCAAGTGTGACGAGGCCACGTCAGCATCTCGGTGGTTTCAAGGCCTCTCATCTCGCAACGCTGCAGTCCACCATCAATGATGGTCCATCATACCACCGCCCCCCCTCATCCCGCAACCATCCGGTTGAAGTCCGGTGCTGCGGCAGTTGGCATCTCGCCTGTAGACGAACGCGATGGCGCTGCTGCTGCTGCTCGCGCTGCTGCTGCTCGCGCCCGCGCGCGGCGCCGACGTGCTGCAGCTGCGCACACAGGCGCCCGCCAGCTCGCGGCAGTTCCGCGCGCGCGCCGCGGGCTTCGGCGCCGCGCTGCCGCGCGTGTCCTGGCGCTCGAGCGCGTCCGCGCAGCTGCAGGTGGACGCGGCGGCGGACTCGCCCGAGCAGTCGCGGCGCCTCGCGCGGGGCAAGATGACGGCGGACTGTGCGCGCGTCAAGCCCGCAAACGACGACGTGGTGGCGCTGCCCGCGCGCGCGGCGCTGCTGCTGCCGCGCAGCGGCGCGTGCTCCGTGGAGCAGCAGGCCGCGGCGGCGCAGGCGGCGGGCGCCGCGCTCGTCATCGTGCGCGACTCGATCGCCGGCGCCTTCGCCGCCACGCGGCGGGGCGCGTACTACGACTGCGCGCTCGGGGAGGAGACGGTCACGACCAACAGCTCGCAGTTCCCGGAGCTGGCGGAGCCGTTCAGCGCCTGGACGTGCGCGTCCGGCCCGGCGTGCGTCTCCAGCACGTGCGTGCTCACGGGGAGGATGGACACAGTGACGGCAGGCCACTTCCAGGCCTGCTGCTTCACGAGCAACTGGCTGCAGATGCAGCCTGAGATACGGGACGAGGAGGCTGCGAGAGCGGCGCAGGTGAAGATCCCCGTGCTGCTGGTGGATTTCCAGGACGGCAACAGGATTGACGACGCCGCGAGCTTGACCGGGGGCGCGGACGTGCTCGTGTGGGCCTTCAACTCGGAGGAGTCGCCGTGGAACCTGGCCATGGCGCTCACGTGGCTGCTTGGGGTGCTGACGGTCATGACCGCGGCGTATTATTCGTGCAGTGAGGAGAGACAGCTCTCGTACGAGAAAGTGGCGCGGGTTCTGGCGGGGAGGCTTGATCGCAGCCCGTCCAGTAGCTCGGTGTCAACGATGGTGGAGTCGACTACGGGAGCGAACGAATACGTGGATGTGGAGGACGACAGGCTGGAGCTCAGCAGCAGACACGCTGTTTTCTTCTTGGTGGGCGCGTCGTGCGTGCTGGTGCTGCTGTACTATGTGCATCTGGCGCTGATGCTTAGTGTGTTATTTGCAGTCGGTGCTAGCGCAGCACTGGCTCATGTATTTACATTACCGCTCGCGACTCGCCTAGCGTCTCCAGGGAGTAGCAACCTCCAAGCTGTACTTCTGGTGCTTGTGACGTTATCTGCGCCTGCGTTGGGGTTGTGTTGGTTTCTCGCGCGTACGCAACCGTGGGTCTGGCCAATCCAAGATTTGATGGCGCTGACCGTCTGCGTTGTGTTTATCGACGTCGTGCGACTGCCAAATCTGCGTGTAGCCACCAGCTTGCTGACTGCAGCGTTTATCTATGACGTTTTTTTCGTCTACATTTCGCCTCTGATATTCGGCTCCAACGTTATGGTGGATGTGGCATCAGGAGGTGGAGGTATGCAACTAGGGAGTGAGCCTGGAGCAGCCAATGGAGGCAAAGGCGCTGTTCAACCGACACCCATGGTCTTAAGTGTCCCGTTGATATTCTCCGTGTACGGAGGCGAGGCTCTTCTTGGTCTGGGAGATATTATCATTCCTGGTTTACTAGTTGCATTTTGCATCCGCTATGACTATTGCTCCGGCCAGCCACCTTCAAGTGGATACTTTTGCGCAGCCACAAGTGCATACGCAGCTGGCTTGCTGGTCGCGAATATCATGGCTATTGTGCTTAGAAGTGTTGTCGCTGGGCAACCAGCCCTAATGTACGTTGTCCCAACAATGTTGGCCACGGTTCTGAGCCTCGCCAAGTTTAATGGTGAGCTTGAGGTCATGTGGAGCGACCCAGCGTGCTTCTTAGAATCGAGTAGATGCCACGCCGCAGCTGTCGAAGTTTCGGAACTAGAGGCTCAACGAGAAGAGCAACAGCCACTACTTCCAGACAACTTATATTAGATAATCAAACCAAACATGTATTTTCAGTATCCACCCCCTCCCCGCTCTGCTCGATGATAGCTGTCTTGCGCCTGCATCAGAGTTTGAAGACCAATCCAGCATTCCCAATGCTAGCGTAACACCACTTTTACCATCGTGAACACCAGCTTACTTTTCCACATTGAACGGCCAAGAAAATTGATGTCACTGAGCGGAACCTGAGCATCACCTACGCTATCCGGGCCGTTGGGAGCTCCGCGTACCACGCCGGTGAGTTGTTCCCTTATGACTAAATCCTGGAAGCATCCGACAGGAAACTCGATGGACTTTGAGATCACGGAATGCTTGTGCTGGAAGTAATCAGTTCACACGTACTTGGGGTTATTCAATTTGCAAAAGACACAAGCGTGTTCGAGGTCGATAACGATAATCCCATGACCTCAGGTGCTTCCAATGCTAGGTTATCGATCCAATCAACGGCACCCATCCAGTTGTGGCGGCGAGAAGGAGATCCATCCCAGAACGCCTTGGGGAAGTTGCAAGCGTACATAATGGCCGAAACATCATTGTAACATTGAGCGTGGTCGTAGATGTGAGCCCAGTGGAGGGTTCGTACCACCTTTGTGGCTGCTCTTCCGCTGATATTCCCCACACCATTGACAGCTGAGAAAGCATCGCAACTTTATTTGAAGAAAGTGATACATTAAACTGATGGCGGTCTTCTCGTGGATTGTCACAAGTTTCAACTGGGTAAATTTGTCGTGATCGATGGAGATAGCCTTAATACCAAATAGTGCAGTTGCAAGAACAAGAATCAGAACTGGAGAGATTGACTTCGAGCTGGCGTAACGAATGGAACAGTGAACTACCTACCATTAATCAATTTGCTGATGATGGTACTGCACAATACTTCAATACTGCCTGTACGTGCGACTCGATTCTCTCGCGCCCTGATCGCGTAGTCAGTTAGCTGGGTCAAATTGATCACATTACAGTATGGTGCCGTGCAGGGATATTGCGCAGGATACGATGCACAAGCCAGCGCGTATACAAGATTGACAATACTCGATGGACGACGGGAACACTTCATCAGATACTGTTACATTTGTCTTCGATTCGCTTGACAAGTAGTACACGGAGGAAAATAAGCAGAAGTGCATGCAAATGTAAGCGCTTGGTAACAAAATGATGATACCCTAGTCTTAAATGAACATTCCTCCAGTGATAAAATATTTAGTATATAGGCTTAGGACGAATACATGAAGAAAGAACGAGTTCACAGTCTTGAACTCCTTCCATTCACTTAGGGCTTAAGCAGAATTTTCTCTCTTTCGGAATAGAGTCTGTGTATGCGTGTACAGGATGAGATCAGTGTTTAATAGAACACGCAGATCAAACGAGGCATTACCTTTGGAACTCCTCATCTGAAATAGACAACATCGACCCATCCATCACCATAATGAATTCGATCGCACTTCGCAAGTTGACGAAGCAGTATCCGGCCCTAAGTAGTGAAGTTAATGTTAGTAACCAACGCTATCTCTTTACATGAGTTTGCTGAAACCCACTTAGACATCAGATCAGCTTGGTTTCGGTACGCTGCAATGTACTCGCAGTTGGAATGTAGCCGAGGAATTTGTGAATGCAGTACGATGTAGATAAAGACCGGGAGGAAATCGTCCGCTCCAGGACGACTACCTAAATCCCCTCGAGACAGGTTAAGAACGCTGAAGATGACGCTGCAACATCGAACGATGCAATTAATCTTGTCTCCTGGTGAACGGAACGAGTTGATACGACGCAGTTCATCTTCAGCCATCGACCATACGACTTCGTTGCGCATACAAGGTTTGATATCCAACATTGCAGGCGTGATAAACTACAAACCAGCAAATCAACATCATCACCGGTTACACCGCAGTAGTGGCTGCAATTTTGCATCAAAGGTTACTTACCGATAGAAGCTGCATGCGTCGAAGTAAGGCTTCATCATCATTCGCCCACTGTTGGCATTCCTTCAGTTGATTAAATGCAATGTCGGATACCTTATCCATAACGTATTTTTCGATGCCATCACGGGCCTTAGCCAGTTTGCCTTCAGAAGCATGGCGCCAGGCCGGATGTTTCAGTAAAACTTCCTCCATGGACTCAAAAAAGCGGTTGCATCGGCGGCGGAATTCATGCTTCCCGTAGAAGTCATACTCAACGTAGTCTGTCGATCGGGGTGGTTTACCGTCCCCACGAGGGCCCAAAATTGAACCTACAAACATCCGAATTTTATCCAAGATATCTCTAGAGGCAGGTAGACTGATCCGCTGTAAGAATTCGCCGTAGGTCAAACTTTCTTCGTCGGCTTGATCCCCAGCAGCCGGGTCAGAGTCAGAACTGTTCTTTTTGGGCTTGGTTTTCAGAGCTTCATCAATTTCTGCGAAGAGATTCCGCTGGCTTCTGCTCCTGGTCGATACGGTGGAGTTGCCGCTGTCGGCGAACCCGAGGCAGTCGTCTGTTTTCTCGATCCGACCATTAGCGCTGCAAGGTGCTTCTTCACGGGACTGATTATTCTCAAAGCCGTCGTCATCGTCGTTATGAAGGAGGCCAAGGTCGCTCACACTGAGCCTCCCGGACATGGTGCGGTTGGACTTGCGAAGGAAGCCCGCCGATCTCGCAAACGCTTCCTCGGTAGGGCTACTGTCCTGTCGCTCGAGTGACGGTCGGCGCTTGACAACCGCTACGCTTCGCGGAGAGGTCCACGACCGCGGTGGCTTGGAAACAGGTTCGCCCACCTCCCCAAACAGTGACGACGACGAGGAGGACGCCGTCGCCGTGCTGCTGGAGCTGTACTCGCTGGCCGCCGCGCTCATGTTGCTCGAGGTGGCCGGCGCTCGTGGCACATACGGCATCTGGGCCAACTCCACTTTCTCCACGTCCTCGCCGAGTTTGTCCAGCTCGGCAGGCAGCTCCCGAAGCGATTCCACGGCCTTCTCCACCCTGTCGCCCTGAAAGCCCATCGAGTCCAGCCGAGCCTCCAGCAGTTGGTGCGCCGGGTCTGCCATCCCCACGGCACCCGGGTAGACCGACATCGAGCGAAGCGTCGTGTCTTTCTCCTTCACCTGCGCCCCCGACCGTTCCTTCGAGCCCCCCACCACGTCCCGCAGCGTGCACCCCGCCGCCGGCACGGGCAGCGCCTTGGGCGCGTCGCTCGCCGTCGTGGCGGCGTAGATCTTGGCGATCACCTCGTCCTGCTGCTCCACCGCCGTGGCCAGCAACTGGCAGCGCTCCCGCAGGCTCGCGAGCTCCCGATCCCGCGCCAGCAGCGCGCGGGCGAGCTCCGCCACCTCGCGGCGCAGGTGCGCGTTGGTGCGGCGCAGCTGCTGCACGTCGTCGCGGCCCACGGCGCCGTCGTCGCGCTGGTTCCCGACCTCCGAGGCCCGGGGCGGCCGCAGCTCGCGCCGCGCCAACGCGCCGTCGATCTTGGCCGCCGAGTCCAGCAGCTCCACGTGCAGCTCCAGCTCCTCCTCGGACCCGCTCGACGTCGGGGACGCGCAGCGCCTCGGCAGCAGCCCTGCAGCGTGGAAATAGCAGCACACAACCTAAAAGTTAGCCACGAGGAAGCTAAAAGTTACGTGTTAGCGCCGCGCCGCGCGCGCGTACCGGGGGCGGGCGCGGCGGCGTCGCGCATGTCTCGCGGCAGGTCACGCGGGTGTCGCGCTTGCGCTCCAGGCGGCAGGAACGCGAGTGGCGCCGCTTAAGTCGTTAGGGGCGCGTGTTCTCTGCGATCCTTCCTGCCCCCCCCCCATCTCCAGAGGACGGGTCGGTGGCGCGAGTGCGGCTGCTGCGCCCGACGAGATCTTGAGGGGATGCGCCGCCCGTTTTTGCGTTTTGACCAGCATGCGAAAGATACTTTTTAGCGCGACTTGACCCTTGATTTAACGCCGCAATGAGGACGTTGATGGTCGTGGGGCTATGGTGCTGCCTGGTGGCGAGGGCGGAGGCGTGGCAGCTGGTGAAAGGCGCGTCGGCGCTGCAGGTGAACCAGCTGCTCAACGCGCTGTACGCGAAGGGAGATATGGTGCAACTCAAGGAGGTGGCGGAGTCGGTGGTCGAGGAGAATGACACGAGAGGTGGGGGGGGGCATTTTGAGAGGTTTTCTGCGTTTGGGGCGGTGGACTGACTGCTGTGTGGATGTTCGTGCAATTTGCAGTACTGCAGGACTTGAGTGTGCCGAGTGTGTTCCAGTATCTCGGCGTGGCGCAGTACGCGCTGGGGGATTTGGAGGACGCCACGAAAACGTTCGAGCTGGCGGTGAAAGTGAACGACGACGATGTTCAGAGCTGGGTGCACCTCGGGAACTGCTATTTGTACCAGAAGCGGCTACTCGAGGCGGAGGCCGCGTTGGAGGTGGCAGTGGAGCAAAAGGGGTCGGAGGGAAACGTGTACGCCCTGCTCAGGGCGAGGAACTGGGTGGCAAACTGGAAGGGCCGGGATGACGCGTTGGGTCGAGTGCAGCAGATGATTGAGCGAGCATTTCGATCGGGACAAATGCCCGACGTAAATGCGTTTGATGTTGCCGAGCTGCCTCCAAAAACACTGGTGGCCTTGCGTCGGCGAACCTATGAAGAGTTCGATGCGGTGACAGAGCGACTCTGCTGCGACGAAGACACGGATTTGCGACTGCAAGCCCCAGAATTACGGATTGGGTTTGTATCGTCAGATTTTGGCGTGCACCCGGTTTCTTCGTTGCTACGCGGTTTGTTGGCATTACTTTCAAGCCCGAATCACCAAACAAAGGTTTATTGCTTTTCACTGTCGGATGCCCCGTCGTGGTGGAATCGCAACATTTCACGAATTGTTGATTACATGATTTCTTTGAAGAGGAAGAATTCATTAGATGCAGCGAAACTCATCCAGTCACACGATATCCACGTGCTCTTAGATTTGAATGGGCACACACTACATTCTAGAATCAACATTTTTACACATCGCCCTGCGCCCGTTCAAGTGGCGTATCTTGGTTACCCTATGACGACTGGCAATCCGTCTATTGATTTTGTTATGAGTGATAGCGTGGCTACCCCAGCCGAAACAAGTGGTAAACGTTTCTCTGAGAAACTACTGCTGTTGCCAATGCACTACATTGTCAACGACCATCTTCAAATGCTTGGTCACACACTGGAAGGGGAAACACCTGTGCTTTCTGCTCTTATCGGGCGAAGAAAAAAAGTGTTCGTGTTCGCTACGTTCAGCAATTGGCAGGTAGTGTGACATGGTATTGATATGCATTCATGGTTTACTTACTGCTGCATTCATTGTAAATTTGAATCGCAGAAAATGGACCCGTCAGTTTTCAGCGCTTGGATGGAGATTCTAGCTCGTGTTCCGAACAGCGTAATGTGGTTTATTGAGTATTTTGGCCGTGAAGGAGCCATCAAGAATCTACGAGCCGAGGCAAACGCACACGGCATCGACAGTCGTAGGCTAATATTTTCACCAATGGACCCGTGGATTAATCACACTTACAGGAAGCGCGCAGCAGATCTTATTCTAGACACGTCGATGAAAAACGGCCACACTACCATTCTAGATGCGCTGTGTGCTGGTGTACCGGTGATTTCGTTAGAGGGTGATCGAATGAGCAACCGGGCTTCAAGCTCTGCTTTGAACAGCCTGCATTTGCATGATTTGACGGTGAATTCGCTAAAGGAATATGTGGATGTGGCAGTGTATTTGGCAATGCACGAGTACGTTTTGAAAAAGCTTCGTCAAAAAGTAGAAAGCAATCGATTGCACTACCCGCTATTTGACATAGCAAAGTATACAACGAAGTTCGAAGAATCAATCAAGGTTGCGTGGCAGGTAAGGAAATCGGGGATTCTAGCTGGTGGGTCCACGCCAGAAATGCACATATTCCCGTCGATGCAGTCATCACTCGTGAAGCCGCGTGTTTTTCCTGTTTTATCAGCCAAGGACGATCCGAACACTAGCGACGAGTATGTGGTTCGCGTTCAGAATGCCTTGGTGGCTCAAGAACCGATCCGACTGCACATCGGCGGGCACGTCAAGAACCCTGACTGGTGGGTAGTGGATGCCAACGATGGCGACGTAGTCGATTTCGTCATGCACATGGCGAATCTCTATGCGTTCCCAGACGGGTCCGTGGACGCGATTTACGCTTCTCACGTTCTCGAGCACTGCACGCACGGCGTCGGCCACGAGCTGGAGAGCACGCTGCGCGAGTGGCACCGCGTGCTGCGTCCCGGCGGCGAGCTCTTTGTCTCGGTCCCCGACCTGTTCGTGCTGGCGACGCTGTTCGTGAACGAGAGCATCCCGCACCAGCACCGCATGTGGTTCATGACGGTCATCTTCGGCGGGCAGACGGACGTCTACGACGTGCACAAGGTCGGGTTCGACGACGCCATCCTGGCCGCGTACCTCACG
This sequence comes from Phytophthora fragariaefolia, assembly GCA_030267785.1. Lineage (NCBI taxonomy): Eukaryota > Oomycota > Peronosporomycetes > Peronosporales > Peronosporaceae > Phytophthora > Phytophthora fragariaefolia. The sequence continues at coordinate 16,276 of BSXT01002141.1, read as the reverse complement.
CACGCCGGTTTCTGCGACTTGACGCGACGCCAAGACTTCGGCCTCTTCTCCGACTCGAGCGTCCTCGTCGTGTACGACCTGCCGCTCAGCCTCAACGTGCACGCGCGCGCCTGCACGCAGCAGCAGCAGCAGCAACCGTAGCAACAGCACCATTTTACAGGCACGTGTGTGTTTAAAACACGTCTGCGCGGATTGGTCCGTGAACTTCAACATTGGTCCTTGTTTCACGTGGCGCACCTCCGAAACCTCCGCTCTCGCCTTATTCCCCACCACAGGCAGGGGAAAAATCTTGTGCTGAGCAGTCAGTCAGTCAGTCAGTCCGTGCACGAGCTCGGAGACGGCGGCGACACGCGCGACTGCAGGCAGGTACCGTAGGCGGCGGCGCCGCGTGTCCCGCGCCCACTAACGCCGCGTGTTGTGCTCGTGCTGACGGCGGCGCGTCGCAGACCGCGCGACTCGCCCCCTTTAGTAGTAGTAGCAGCAGCAGCAGCAGCGAATGAGCGCGCGCTCGAGCCAGCGCTCGAGCCGCAGCGGGTCGCCGCGGCACCTGACGGTAGAGGAGATGAACCAGCTGTCGATCCGCAGCCTGGAGGAGCTGAACCAGCTGTCGCAGGCCACGCGCGAGTTCGGCGAAGTGTACAGCGGCAGCCCCGAGGCCTCGCGCCGCAGCCCCAAGTTCCTGCAGCGGCTGTTCGACCCGCTGGAGAGCAAGAGCGACGCCGAGTGCCTCTTCCGCGTGCGCGTGTCGGGCATCCAGTGCCGCAACCTGCAGGGCCGGCGCTTCAGCGGCAAGAGCGACCCGTTCGTCGAGTTCTTCTGGGACGACCCCGAGGAGGAGGCGCCGTACGCCACGCCCGTGCTCAAGGCCGACCTGAACCCCAACTACAAGGGCGTGCTCATCGCCTTCGAGTACAAGGCCACGCTCAACGCGCTGGCCAAGAGGTTCCTGGCGGTCAAGGTCTTCTCCAACAGGAAGTTCCACGCCAAGAGCCTCATCGGCCACACCAAGGTGGACCTGTGGAGCGTCGCCACGGGGCCCGTGCACCACGACCACCACCTAATCGGCTGCGACAATGGCCGCGTCGTCTTCAACTGCTACATGGAGCAGTGCAGCGAGTGGAACATCTCGGTGAGCGACGTGGGGGTCATGATGCCCGCGATCGCCAACGAGCTCGACAGACCCGAAGGACACGACTTCCAGGAAGACGCCTCGCTGCCGCTCAAGAAGTTTGGGGTCAGCTACAAGTGCACCATCGGAACGAACGAGAAGTTCTACATGGGCAACAGGCTCAAGCATGCCATCAAGCGAGAGATCGGAGAGATCCACGAAGTCAGCTTCCAGTCGCTAGCGCGACTAGCCGTCTTGTCGTCGCGTGTGTCCCGGCCCAATACTCATCCGAAGGGAGACGCGGGAGCGGAGGACGAGGTGGCTACAGATTCTCTTGTGGCTCAAGATCCGATGGGTGTGGAGTGGACGTCGTCGTCGGATTATCTGCCTCCGATTACGCGTTACAGCACTTTTGATGAACTCATGTCGGCAACGCTAACGTTGGAGGTGAGAGGACGCGATGCGTAAGATGAACCTTCAGTGTTGGCTAATGCTAACCTTTTGACTCTTTGTTTTGCCAGGTTCGTCAATTGCTAGTTGGTCGGGGTCAAATGTCGACGGATCCAGATGGTGGATTTTTAAGTTTGCTTGAAAAGTACAAGAAAGACACCTTGGTGAGTTCTGATTAGTAATTTATGCGTGTACCTCACCTAGCTGACAAAAATGACACCTGTTCTAAATTGATGTAGGCAACACCGAACACAGATGTTCAGTTCGATGAAGAGATCAAAAACACTATTTTGTTCGGGCAAACGTGGTTATCTCTCGAGAAGATTTTTGAAGATGCTTTGCAAGAGCGGATGAAAAAGAAATACGACGCCGACCCCAATCATGGCATGAATGGTCTCGGGTTCTCTGAGCAATTTGTCACGAGTAGATTTGAGCAGAGCCTTACACTAAAGGGCCACCAGGTTGGAGTGATATATGGTACAATACTTTTCAAGCGTATACCCGACGTTCGACAGCTTCGATGTGGCGTAAACAGCGAAAATGGCATTTCATCATCGAGCTCTGTAATCGTTGGCGTGGTGGCAGCAGGGTCAAAGAAAAATCTTCGCAAGTCAAAGGTGGTAATTCCTGTCGAAGCTCAGCGTGTACTGGAGAAGATGCAGGATCTCGTGGAGCTTATGGCTAATCGTCAAAAGGACGACAAAGAGGGTAAAGTGCGGAAGGCAACAAAAATTCTTAAAATGCTGCAAGTCTCACATAAGGCTTCGATGCTGTCTTGGGTTTACGTGTCGGCTGAAGCGCTAGAAGAAACAAAAAATATCCTGTTGCGATTGTGGCAGTTTCTGCTGGAGAATATCCGCGTTCGACATTACACGCTACGAAATGTTTTCTACGAACTGCTCTTTTATTTAGTCAAGCGCGCAGAGTTGAGTGACTTGCCACTGCTTGGCTTTGATTCTACAGTGGCTACTACCGTTGCAGGGACGAAGCATACGCATAAGGTATCAAAAAAAGATTTGGAATTTGGCCTGAAGTTGCGAGCAATGCTAGTTGAGACCAAGTTTTGTGTTCTTCAGACGGTCTCCGTTCGCGGTGTGATGAACAACAATCTTATGTTCTTTGTAGCAAGAATGCTATCGGTCTTATGCTTTCGACTACCGAGCTTTGGCGTAGAGTTGTATCAGCTGTGGTCCGAATCGTACAATGAGCCGGTACCTGAGCTTGCAGCTGAATTCCGAATGAATGCTGATGCGGACTTGTTCGCTATGGATGGTTTGGAGGCTCATTTGGATTGGAGGCGTTTCCACAAAGCAATATTTGATGAATATGGCGAAAAGGCCCTTCGCCACCAGGAAGAAGAAGCTGAAGACAAGTATGAGGTGACGTCAGAGGCTTGGAAATCGCGCTTTCGTCGTCTCAACGGAGAAGCTAATACGCTAAACATCTTGCTGGTGGATCAATGGTTGTGGTATGTTCTAGATACCTTAGCCGTTTTGAACCAGAAGATAGGTTGGATTCATTTGCCTGGCTACACCCAAGTGTTGATGGTGTTCTTCTTAGAGTTAAAGACGCAAAAGTCAGGTTGGCTCCCACCGACCCTGTACAAATTATCATGTACAATGCTGTCGAATCCTAGCTTGATTAACCCCATGACCAAGTTCCTTCTTAGCAGCACTAGTGTGCATGACGTTACTGCGGTCATCGGTGCAGTTGAGCTTCTTGGTGTGTGGATGTACATGATTCGAAGCTGGCGCGTTCGCTTAAGTTCGTACCGCCTTTCGCATCTAGAAAACAACGATCGCTGGAATTTCCACCAAGATGATCAATACTCGATTCCAGCGGGCGACGAAGTATCGTTACTGCCCCCATCATTTGATTTCCGGTTCCTATGTGCAGCATTGCGCATTCTGTTAGATTCAGAGCACACACAAGTTGTTTTAACCACTCTGGAATTCCTGTACAATTGCTGGGATTGTTTCCCAGAAAGGCACGCAGACAAGCTTCGGTTTGAACTTCTCCGGTCATTCATCCGACTGTTTCTTCACTGGCATCGTGAAGTCCGTAGCTTTTTCCAGACGCTGATTGCTTTCCGCGCGATGAAGTCCCACGGTTGGACACAAAAGGGAGCGTCCTTTGTGAACACGCCTCCCCATAGTCGACGCCAAATTGATGCTGTCGCTGCCGATTTTAACTCTTCGCTCGGAACTGAGGAGCACAATGATGGTGGGCGACGCTCACGATCTTACAGTGCGAGTAACTTGATGGACTCCGTACATAAACGACTAAGTTCATCATCTCCACGATCTTCGCCGCGGTCATCGCCGTCACCGTCGCCTCGGAATTCCGGTTCGAGCTTGTCGTTGACCATATCGTCTCCGAACAGTCGTGGATTCGGAAGTGGCCATAGTACGCCAACGTCTGATCATAAAAGTGGGGACAGCTTCCACTTGGATAGAACTAAGACACGGAGTATATCTGAGGACTACGTGAAACATCCTATCCCACCCCAGCCCAAGATGGACACCAACATTCAGACGAAATTCAATCGATTGCTCGAGTCCATCTACATCGCAGCAAAGAAATATATTGATCGCCAGAGTGACAATGGGAATCTTCTGCGAAAACAAACAATGAAGGCGACGTGGAAGAAAAAGGGCATGCTGCTTAAACAAGGCTTCATCTACAAGAACACTTGGAAAAATAAGTACTTTTCGCTCCAGAATAACAAGTTAGGGTACGCTGACACAGAGCATGGCCCTATCAAGCGCGAAATCAATGTTATTGGCAGCGTGATCTCTGAAATGTCAAACCAGCTTGACCACTCACAAGGAACGCGAGTGGTGCTCTTTAATTGCTTCTCGGTCGATAGCGGCTACCAGAAGTTTGTGTTGTGCGCCCCAACATTCGAGGAACAACGTGAATGGATAGAAGTTCTGACCCAGAATGCAACAGCGGAAACCGCCGAGCGAAAAGACAACGAAACACTATCGCAATTGGATCTAGCAGAAGTGGCGGGTCAGCTGGAGTCTCTTGCGGGGAAGAACTCGACCGCTGATGAAGTACCAGAAAGCTTCCTGCCGTATTCTGTTTTGGCTGTTAAAGAGTAAGTTCGTTTCGGTTGAACTGGTCCCGAGAGCAGTGTCCTTATCTAACTTCCTTTCCTGTTAATATCTAGGTGGCTGAACCTACGTGTGACAGCAATGGAAATTGAAGGCAAAATCGCTGCTGGACAGCCCTTCCAGATGCCAGTACTGCTGTCCAAGTCGTCTCTGTACGCAGATGACGATTAGATGAACCCGTATTCAATTTCATGCAAAAGAACTGAAGTTTTAAAGAGCACAACTATCTTCTCAGGCTGAGATGAGAGTCGCAGCCACATGGTGGGCATCCAAACCCATTTTTTTTCTTTCGTCCCGATAGTTACTAGTTATTACTTCGTACTACTATACCAATTCAACAGTGTCCTCAATTCTAACTCACTGCCCAACATCTTGTTGCCCTTCTATACTAGTACATGTACTACTTCGCGGGAAAGAAGAGCCGCTGCAGATCATCAAACTGATAGTAATACTTGCACATGTGCAACTATTTCAGATGCGCACTCACTCTCGGTTTTCTGCATTTGATTACAGAATTTAACTTCTCAAGTACGATTAAAATTCTTGCCGCTTCAGACATTCCACGGGAACAAATGCATCACCAAAAACCCAACTCGAGAATGGACAATTGGCACCCGATGTGCTGCTGCTGAGGGACTCGAACTCACAGTGTAGCGAATATTAGGGTAGCCATTAACCACGGCACCATAAGAAAGCCCAATAGTAAATGCAAGACAATAAGCATAACTCATATTATTCATGAATTCCAGAAAATTTTGCTCACACTAATTCTTCCCAGCAACTTGCAGTGAGATAATTTAGCGTGTGAGATTATTTTCAAACGTAGATTTATTACCGTGAGTACTGTAGTACTTCGAGAAGTAGTACCTTGTATTAATAATACATAGAACTACTACTACTACTACATGTACATGTAGTAACACGTTGTGGCTTGCAACCTTTTTTCTGACACTGAGTAGCTGGTATTCTATCGCTAAGTAGCTTAGGTAGAAATGTTTCGGGCGGTTAGTTGAGAATTCAATTTAAGAGGGTTGCTACTTGGAAGTAGGGGGATGACAGCGTGCTGTTCACGTAGCTTGTGCCCCGAATATGCTAATGTGTACTTCACCACCGAATATTTGTCTGGTTCATTCTCATCAGAGTCCAGCAGGGGACGAATAAACACACAGAACGTCGAACTAAGACGGCATTGTGTAGTTCTCGATGATTCAGTTCCTTTGCAGTGAGTCGTGGCATAGCTGATGATGAAAAAATGTTCTTGCTGCACCAAAAGCTGCGATCCACAAACGGTGTTGACAGTTACTCAGGTTGCAAAATGATTTTGCTCGAAAAGGCGCAAAACAAAATTGCTGCTGCACACTTCACTACCCATATTTATAGCCAACAACTATTGCTTCAAAATCGGATATTTTTCCTCTACACTGAGTACATACCCCGAAGTGTGCCAAGGATAGGCACGATACTGCCTGCACTGTACCCATCATAGTAGATCACCTCTTTATACATCTTCTTGAACATCTCAAGCTTTTTGGCTTTACTGCAGGCACTACCAGAACGTCCACCTGAGCTCAGCCTTATAAGCTGATGAAGCACAGTCTTCACTTTCGACACAATGTCCCGAGCTAAGGCTGCCATCTCTTGTTTTTCAAGCTTCGAGTCTCGAGCAGCGGTGAGATTAAAGGCTTCGTAAGTATTCAGCAGAATCAGCAGCGCATGCTCAACACCTTCCACGCGGCCGCCAAGAATGTGTAAATCTGCTAACTCTTGGTGGATCAGCACAAATGTTTTTCCGACCTCCACGGCGCCGAAGTAGTTCAAGGCTTTTTCATAGTGACGTCTTGCTATCTCCATTCGGCTCGTCAGTGTCGACGAGGATCCATCAGAAGTGTTCGTAACTATAGTGTTCCTGTCGGTCCGTAGCGTGTTCGAAATCATCCGACTATAGAATGAAGCAATCTGGTAGTGGGTAGACGCAATCTGTTTCTGGTCTCCCAATTCCGCATACAGCGACAACGCCTTATTAAAAAGCTTGAGTGCCTCGCTCTCACGCATCTTCGCAGAACTTAAGGATGAAATGTTGCTTGACTTATCTACTGCCCACACCAGATACGTCAAGGCCAGCTCACCTTTTACCTTTCGGTGCAGGTCCATATCTGCTTTGCTCTGCTTTAGAAGCTGCAGAGCATCCGTGCAAAGCTGGATAGCTTGTTGGTAGTGCTCTTCTCTAGAGTCTGTAGACTTACCTTGTGCAAATATTTTATGAAGATGCGCGAGATTGGCCCGAAGAAGCGCCACATTGACTCCATCTGCAGCACAAAAATCACGTTTAGAATCACGACTAAAGCATGTGAGCCTCAGCATTACTCTACTACCTTCAATGTCGCTAAAGATTTTGCATCCCCGCTCGAACCATTTAAATGCTTCTTTGTAATCTCTCTTCGCCGCAAGAAAATATTTTCCTAATTCGTTACTTGCGTTTCCGAGCTTCTTCATAAGTAAGCTACACAAACCACGGCAAAACTTCCGGTCAGTCAACATATTTACGTGGCAGATAGCACATCAGCTACGCACAAATAGAGCTCGGAATCTGCCGGCGGTGATAGCGCTCGCAAGTAAGCCAAGAAGGAGAGCACCATTAAACCTTCTTCTTTGCTTGCAATAACCTCAGGGTCCAAAGGTTCAGCATCCTCTTTAAATGTCGTCAACACCACAGCGTCGTTTTCAGATAAAGAGGAAAACAGATCCCGTCTCACGCCTGATACGATGTCATATAGGATTGCCAACGCGCCGTGCACTTCCAGGGGTTTCTGTGCACACATGTCACCAATCAGGCCCAGCAATGAGCAGCGGAGTTCTGCCCCAGAAATGCAAATCGGAATTTTGTCCTTTAAAAAAGTCCCTCTTCCAACTCCGTCAAAGTCCAAATTATTAAGTAAAGCGTCAACCACATATTCCTGTTTGGAGGATGACAAGTCAAATGACTGCACATCATCAGGAATCGAGTTGAGTGACAAAAAATGGCTTGCTTCCACAATACATTTTATGGCATCTGTCCATTTGTGACTACCAGCATAAAGTTGCCCCAGCTCAAGACATGCAGAACTAAACTTCAGCTGCAGTCGATGTAATTCTTCATCCATGAAGCTGCCCATTTCACCGCCATCGTCTTCGTCACCTGAGTTGAGTTCTCCTTCGATTGTTACATCATCATTAACGCCGTCATCACTATGAGTCAATGCTGCACCAGAGTCATTTGGTATACACTCCTCAAACAATCGAATGCTTGCCTTTAAGTACTGTTTTGCCTTCACCAACGACTTGATAGCTGCGTCTCTGTCTGGATTGCCGGAAACTGAGTCGGCTGAATTCGCTGTTTGAAACTGGTTACATTCACGAAGGTATGTGTCTGCAAGCTGCTCACTGACTGAAGAGCAGATAGAGCTGTGGGCCGTACCACCCTTTTGAGCGATTTCCCCTAGCAAATTCATGCACGTACGCAATAGTTCTCGCTGGCGTTGCTGAAGCTGTTGTTGCAGCTGCGGCGACCCCGCCGCGAGCGACGTCGCCAATCTCGATGCTCGAGCTGCGAATCGATAGCACAGCATCGCCATCATGTACTTCCACTTGAGTTGGTTTCCTTGCGAAAGAACATCCACGTCGTACAGCCGCAGAGAGCTTTCGCCTTCCTTTCGATGCAACCAGTATGTGCCATTGGGCCTTGAACAATTTTCCTGCAGAAACTTCAGCAGCATCGACGCGTTCATACTTACGTCTTGGACATCGAACAAGGGTCGGCCCGTGCCAGACATATAAGGGATCTGTCGTGTTTCCACTAACTTGTAGCCTCGAACAAGTCCCTTTGAATGCATACAAATAGCGAGCTCCGGGATGTTTGCTATAACATTGTCCAAGTAATAGTCGAGCACAGTACATAGAGACAATTCCTTGTCCATATCGTGAAGCTTAAGAGAAACAGCCGGGTGATCTGGATTGCTGAAAAGAAGAACCTGGCTACCTAGGATCTGAAAAGGGGTTAATCCCCTAGTTAGTGAAGTCAGCAAGGTCATGCACCCTCGCAGGCTGTACGCACCATTTTGAGATCGTTGAATTTCCACTTCAGGATACGCTGAAACGTTTGCGAGTCTCCATAGACTGGGGGATGTTGCCCTGTTGAGGTAAACCAGTTGGTTTCGGTAGGAATGAACGAAGGAGGCGATTTTTGCTGACTGGTCGATGAAGACCCTGGATGATGAGTTGCTGCTTGCGTCGCTGCAACATGGACGTCCTGCTTAGCATCAGCAGAAGGAGGTTCAGGGGCTGTAGCCCACAACGGCTCCAAACCCGTGATAGAAGGAGGAGCGGCTTCCGAGCTAGCATCCTGTTGGGCGTCACTCTGCTCTGCTGGCGGCAAGAGCTGCACTTTGTCACCGGAGCTGGGGGCCTTAGCAGCCAGCTTGTGCTTGGCCTTGCTGGCCTTCTTTGCCCTTTTCGCGTGCTTCTTGGCTTTCTTCGTGTGCGGCACGACTCCGTCGTGCTTCCCCGCCGCAGCGCGCGGCGTCTCCGACGGCGGCAGCTGGGTATTCACCGTGCTCTCGTAGATGAACTTCTCGTAGAGCCGCTTGTGACTGGTCTCCTCGGCCTGCTGCGCGAGCTGCAGCGTGTCCTGCGGCAGGTCCTCGAAGCCCGCGGGCAGGTCGCCCTCGTCGAGCTCTCCGTCCACCACGAGCGTGCTGCCGACGCGGTGCACCGCCAGGGACACTCTGGACCGCGAGTACGGCAGCTTGAACAGCCTCTTGATGTTCTCCGCGGGGCCCAGGAAGTCCACGTGCTGCTCCTCCGAGGCCGACGCCAGCTCCACGCGGCCGCCGCGCAGCCGCACGGACAGCTGCGGCTCGTCCTGCTGCGCGAGGTCCGCGAGCCGAATGGCGTTCATCAAGTCCTGCGACATGTGGCCGCTCCTCGCCGGCGCGTCCTGCGGCTCGAGCCCCCGGAAGCCCGGGGCCAAGCGCTGCGTGGGCGACCTCCGGGGCCCGGGGCTGTCCGAGCCCGCGGACGAGCCCGGCGAGCCGACGCCCGTCGAGCTCGCTCGGGAGCGCGGAGACGCGTCCTGCCGCCGCGGCGGCAGCGTCGTCTGGTGCAGGTCCGTGTCCAGCCGCAGCTTCTGGAACGGCACGAGCGCCGCGCGGCCGCGCGCGGCGCCGCTGCCGCCCCAGAGCACGAGCGGGAACTGCGACGCGCGCGCGGGCGGCGGCTGCGAGGACTCCGCCCATATGGAGACCGGCGCGGTCCCCGCGGGGCTGCGCGCGGGCGACGCCGGCAGCGCGAAGGACGCCACCTCCTGCTCGGGCTCCATTATGGCCGCTGAAATGCGCGAGCTGGAGTGGTGGAAGAGGCGTGTGGACCACACCACACGCGTCGTGATGGGATGGCTACACCGGTGTGGCTACATACCGGGAGGTAGGTAATAGAACTTGTTGTTGTCGTCTGCAATGGAGTGATCCAGCGCAGGCGGCGCGTGCATTTTGGCTAAAATGTCATCTAGAGGATCGACAACCTGTTAGGTCGAGCCCCTCACTCCAGGGACTACTGATTCAGTACCTACCCTTCCTTGATGGCTTTGCCACGTGTAGCGACTCGCCACTAGCGACATGGAATGATACGGAAAAGTACATACATGTACATGACATCAACGTCCGCCGTCGTGCGATTGTTCAGCTAGCAAACGTTGTGAGCAGGGTGCTACAATATACATGCCAAGGTGTGCTAAGACATACAGAATGTGAATACGTAGGTGGGCTTACGGGTGCTGCCAGATTACGGTTATCCTGCCACGATGCAGCTGGCAAAAAATGTGAGTTTATGTGGCAAACCCATATCCCGGTCTTCATAATCATACCTGCTTATACTGCCTCAAATGTTTTCGATAGTAAAATAGCTTTAGTCTAGTGCGCCCAAGGTCACGAATGCAAAACATAAAGCACGTCCACCTACTACCCCACCTAAACTTCAGCCAACGAGATGGGAGAACACCGCGAGACTTTCACTTTTCAAACTAGCTCATTCTCCAATCGTCCTTGTGACCAACACAACAAGCAACTCAAGTCAACTAACATGAGCACCAACGTCGCCATCCTCTACTACTCCACGTACGGTCACACGGCCACGCTGGCAGAATCTATCAAGGAGGGCACCGAGACTGTCCCTGGCGTGAAGGCCACGATTTATCAGATCGCCGAGACGCTGTCAGAGGAGATTCTGACCAAGATGCACGCGCCGCCCAAGAGAGATCACCCGGTTGCTTCCCCTGACACACTCAAGGAGGCCGACGGCATTCTGTTCGGCTTCCCCACGCGTTTCGGCGTTTTTCCCCAGCAGGCGAAGGCCCTGATGGATGCGACAGGACAGTTGTGGGTCGGCGGCGCGTTGGTTGGCAAGCCTGCTGGGACGTTCTTCAGCACGTCCTTGCTGGGAGCTGGCCAGGAGACGACGGCCCTGTCGGCAGTGACATTTCTGGTCTCACACGGAATGACCTACGTCCCCCTCGGATACCGCGCCAAGGAGCTATTCAACGTGGAAGAGATCCACGGTGGTTCTCCTTGGGGTGCGGGTGCCATCGCAGGCCCCCAGAGCGACCGTCAGGTCTCAAAGCTTGAGAAGGACATCGCTGTGACCCAGGGCAAGTCTTTCGCCGAGGTGGTGAAAAAGCTATCGGCATAAACACTCGACCACTAGTTGAGAGCCCAAGCAAGTGTCATTGCGACGCGTTTCACCAGCGTAGATAATGTAGATGACGAAATCGATCATTTTCGTTCGCATGACTTTCGGTATCCGCGCGTGCTTTTAAAAACCATGCTTCGAGTGTGTGACGTGGCCCCACTAAACTTTGTTGCTTATCATTTTCTTCAGCGGATGGTGATCGACAAAGAATTAGAATCCCGACAAAATAAAAAAGGTCGGATGGTCCCAACGCTGTTAGTTCTACAGCACTTGCCAATCACCACAAGAACATCGAAAACCCATACTCAGCTCGAGAGATATAGTCCGACCGCGCTTCTGTTCAGTTGCAAAACGCACAGTCGCAGCAGCAGCCGCAGCACAAGCAACAGTCGTCGGCCAAGGAGCCAACGACGAAGCCTCCGGCGGAATCGGAACCCGCACCGATGGAAGACTAGATCTGCGCAGAGAGTGGGGACGACATGCGTACTTCCCGGCCGACGGTCTTCTCGACGACTCACCCTGCGTGGAGGCAAGTCACCCTGTATGGAAGCAATGAAGTTGGGGATTGGCACCACTGGTGTATGTTAGCCGCTCGTAAGATCGTGCACAGCCAGCGGTATCCCTTGTTGTAGTTGCATGTATCGATACCTCTCGTGTAGGAAGTAAGTCGAAATTTGAGAGAGGAGAGATAATAATATTGACAAGGACTATTAAATGATATGCGCGTCGTAGGTTTCTCGATTACTACTGTACATGTTCAACGCAGTCTGAATCGGACTCCGATATCATACATAGAGCTCGATAGAGGAAGATCTAGTGGACATACTCCGACACCTGACATGTGAGCGTAGGTGATCGTCCGACTCAGACCATTTTCCAGATTGACTACTGCCCCGGTCTCCTTCGCTCGAGCTTTCTCCTCCTTCTTCCCAGCGCTAGATAACGCACTCCAAATAGGGAGTCGCTACCACCGGGAGTCGCTATCACAGGGAGTCGCTATCACAGGGAGTCGCTATCACAGGGAGTCGCTACCACAGGGAGCCCTTATCACACTATACATGTACGGTGGATAGTATCAGATGATAGAGGTGTAGCCATCTCGTCGCTGCAGCTTCGGCCCTTTTCTAGAAATGCAACGCGCACAGACCAAAAGCGGGCAAAAGCGGGCGAGACACGACTCAAAATTTCGCTGCGCGTTCGTCCCCCATTCGACAACATTCGAGATGCTTCGTCGCCCCGCACGTTGAAGCGGAAGATCGCCGCCAGGTGCTGCGCCTCCCAATTCACGCCGCCATCCGACATGCACTTACAAATTTACCAGCTATCACACACGCACTATCAAGACAACACACAAGACACAAGACACAAGAACAGCAAGCAGCCATGTTCAGCTCGTGGGATCTCGTCCGACCGCGCTTCTGGTACCCCATGTCGTCGCTGGAGCAGTCTATGATGGAGCTCGAGCACATGAGCGACCTCATGACGCGCTCACGCTTTCCCTTCGATCTCGGCAGCGAGATGTTGGCGACGCCCAGCAGCCTTGACGACGACGACTTCTTCCGGGACCTGCCCGTCCTGGCGCGTGAGCAGAGGCCGGCGACACAGCACCGGGCTGTAGCAGCGCAGGCGCCGGCGCAAACGTCCAAGACCCAGGCATCAATCCCTCGTGACCATGACCCCAACAAGGGTGGCGCCAACACCGCCAACCAGGAGCAGCCCAAGCAGCAGCTCCGCCAGGATGATCGTGCCAATGGAGAGCGTGGTAAGCATGAGCACGTGGTCGACGTCGGTGCGGGCAGCACCACGGCTAGTGCTAACAACGACAGCAACAACAGCAACAACAACAACCAGTACCGCCGCGCCTTCTCGTCTTACTCCTTCAGCGACTCGTCCATTGTGGACGACAAGGGTCGGCGTGTGACGAGCACGCGCCGCCGCTACGAAGACTCGACGGGTCGTCTGAAAGCCGTGCACGAGCGCCAAATCGAGGGCAAGAAACTGCGCACGACGTGGAACCACATTGGCCCGCACGACGAGGGCCAGACGGAGGCCATGTGCTCAAGCGGCACGCCCGAGGAGTTTGAGGCGCTGTGGCAACAAACGCCGTTCGGTGAGGCGCAGAAGAAGACGATCAAGGAACAGCAAGAGCAGCAACAACCCCAGTTGGAACACGCACAGCCGTAGCAGCAGCCGCAGCACAAGCAACAGTCGTCGGCCAAGGAGCCAACGACAAAGCCTCTGGCGGAATCGGAACCCGCACCGATGGAAGACTAGATCTGCGCAGAGAGTGGAGACGACATGTGTACTTCCCGGCCGACGGTCTTCTCGACGACTCACCCTGCGTGGAGGCAAGTCACCCTGTATGGAAGCAATGAAGTTGGGGATTGACACCACTGGCATATGTTAGCCGCTCGTAAGATCGTGCACAGCCAGCGGTATCCCTTGTTGTAGTTGCATGTATCGATATCTCTCGTGTAGGAAGTAAAATCGAAATTTGAGAGAGGAGAGATAATAATATTGACAAGGACTATTAAATGATGTGCGCTTTGCCGTGGTGGACGCTTACTCGAGCTGGTTCACATGTCGTTCAAAACACTTAACCTGAACTAAATCGGGCTAGAAAGGTCCTCCCCGTGAGGATCGAACCTACTACCGCAGCTCCATTAAGTGTTGTACAGCAGTCACGCAGGCAGCTAAAGCAAACCCTTGGCGTCCATTCGCAAGTGACTGTGGGGTATAGCTCCCCAGCAGTGCTAATTGGGTGAATACATGCAAGCACGAAGATGGCGCAGATACAAGGATAAAGCTGAGTAATGCACAGAGATCCTCTGTCGTTCTACGATAATAGTATATCATAACACCTGTCAGTAGTACTACAGCAACGAAGCAAACGACAAAAAAGGGTAAAACAAACCACTTACATATTCAGTTGGTCAGGCCGAGGTCGGTATTCTTCTGTTTGCAGCTCGTAGAAAGCCTTGACAGCCTGATCAATTTCAGCGCAGACTTGCGACAATCGATCAAGCTTGTCGATTGGTGATCTTTCGGAAGCTAAATTGTTCATATGGTGAATAGCAGCACTATAATGACGCAGACTTAATAGTCGACGCTCATTCCCATCAAGTAGATGACTTCTCTGCTGTGGCTCCGACCAACTCCCGTCGAGTCTGAATAACGGTTTTATCTCAAAGTACGCAAGGGCGTTCGTGCGTGATACCTCAGCAATGTCATCCACGATCGCGTCTTCTCGTTGGAAAGAGGCAACGTACAGCCCATGAAGCGCTGGTTGCATCACATCAAACAGAGCAGCGATTACGCATCGTTGGACTGCATCATGTTGCAACACACTATGCTGTAGAAATGGATACCTGAACATCACGACCTGTACCAGAATGGCAGCAAACTGCGTCACATCAGCAGCAACAAGCGGCAACACGCACGTAACTCTATCTACCGAAACTCCCGCTCGTAGTCCAAATCCTTGTCCACCATACCGCAGCAAACCCTCATAGCAGCCTCGAAAAATGTTGTGAAAGGCCTCCAGCAAATGCCTCAATGAATGATGCTTGGACGTCTTCGCCACTGTTTGGCCGTTGCGTTGCGGGGCAGTCAGCACCAAAATGCTGTGTAGATGCTGCTGGATGAGGCATTCTCTCTCGCCCTCCCGTTCACCCTTTAAATATTTCATCTGCTCCACAAACCGTTCATCCGCAGCGCGACTCAGATAGTCGCGCTCCTCCATCGGCAGCTCCTCCAGTAGCCTGGTCCACTGGACATGTTCGTCGACAACTTGAAGTTCCAAAGCACTTTGCTCCACCACAAACTGGAGCTTAGCCATCATCTGCTGCGCGTTAATTCGTCTACGTTGCTCTTCTTCCTCCTGCGCCACTTCGCGGCTATTTACTCTCTCATTAACACTCCGTTGCAGCTTCTCGAACTGCAGCACCAATTCGTCCAATCTGTTGGCTATAGCGACCTTCCTGGCCGCCATAAGCTCCCGCGCCACCGCGTTCCGTCTCTCCAGACGCGCTTCCTCCTCTGCGAGAAACTGCAGCTGCTCGGGGGTGAGCAGCTCCGCGTCGGAGCTCAATCCAGACGAAAGTATCTGATTCTGCCGCTGATTCTGCTGCTGTAGAGCAACAGTCTGCACCGCCTGAGCCCCCAACTGCGCCGCAACTTGCTGCTTCAGTTGGTCGGTGGGTGACTGAGCTGGTGCCGAGCTCACCGGCTGCCGGGAGGACGAGCGGGCGCCGTTGGGGGGCAGGTAGGCGAGCTCGCTGCTGCCCAGGTCCATGAGCTCTTCCTCCAGGTCCATCTCGCTCGTGATTGGTTGATTGGTGAACTCGATTGTCTCAGTGTTGATTTATCCGTAATTAATCGCAGATCCTTATGGGTCCCCAATAAAACAAAGGTCGTGGGGGGGGGGGGCAGGGCTCCGTTTAATGCATAAAGCCATACATTAATGTGCATTAATCCCCTGCATAATGTATGGAGGCCTCTCACCAACTTTGTTTGCATTATGTATGGGACTACATTTTACGTGAACATTATTAACCCTTTCGCGAGGAGCAGCTATAATATCTTCGGAACTATACCATAGCGTGACGGTGCCGATATCGGCCGACACTTGCCTACAGCATCATGATTGGTAGAAATACACTTTATGTTGAGCGATGCAGTTATTGGTCAAATGTCAATTGGTTCGTGTGTGGACTACACCGGGACCAATTGACAAGACACATCGTGAACTGGAGGCGGGAGGGGATGGCGGCGAGCGGGTGGATGGCAGCGGGAGGGGGACGGTGAGCTGCTGGTGGGGGGGCTGGTGGAGAAAGGTGACGAGGACAGCGAGCTGGAGGAGGAAGTAGCAAGGCGGTGTGAG
>BSXT01002140.1:0-50395 GCA_030267785.1 Phytophthora fragariaefolia | reverse complement strand
CTACGCACGGGCACCTTATACTCATTCGAAATGAACTCCGCAACCAAGTCTTTGCCGAGGACATCTTCAGTGGTGTACTGCATAATTTCTGCTGCTTTACGGTTCCAGATATTTACTCGTCCGTTGATATCGACGCCAAAGATCGGAGCGTTAGCAGTGTCGATCAAACGAGTGTATTCCTGTTCCTGAGCGATGCGTTCCGTAATGTCCTGCCCGATTCCCACAACGCCCATAACTTCTCCAATTTCATTAAATCGAGACGTAGCGTTCAGGAGGATCTCCACGCGTCGACCAGCTTTAGTCATTAGTGGGAACTCAAAGTTTGCAGTCTCAGTGCCCTCGCATGCCTTTGACAAAACAAGACCAACTGCGTCGCGGTAGTCTTCCGTGATAAACTTCTCCACTAGATTTTCACCCATCACGTCATTTGGCGTGTACTGCGTGATCTCAGCTGCCTTCTTATTCCAAATATTCACGCAACCGTTCACATCTACGCCGAAGATCGGAGCGTTGGCAGAATCAATTAATCTTGTGTACTCTTGCTCCTGAGCAATACGGTCAGTAATGTCCTGACCGATACCGACAACACCAACGATCTGCCCGTGCTGATCGAAACGAGCTGTTGCGTTCAGCAAAATGTTTACCTTGCGGCCAGTTTTGGTAATAACAGGCACTTCGAAACTTGCTGTGTCATTGCCTTCAAGAGCGTTCGACATAATTTCATAAACGATAGCTTGATGTTCAGGTGAGATAAATGATTCCACGTATTTTTTCCCAACTACTTCGTCGTAAGCGAAGTTTGTGATCTGTTGTGCTTTTCGGTTAAAAATATTGATGCACATGTTTGCATCAACACCAAAAATCGGAGCATTGGCCGTGTCAATCAAACGACTGTACTCTTGCTCTTGAGCAATACGCTCCGTGATATCCTGACCAATACCCACCATGCCCATGACCTCGCCACGTTCGTTGTAGCGCGGCGTAGCGTTCAACAAAATCTCCACGCGACGGCCTGACTTGGTAATCAAAGGGAACTCAAAGTTCGCTGTTTCAATGCCCTTAAAGGCCTTTTCAAGAATGCTACGAACAGCAACACGATACTCTTCTGAGATGAACTCTGCAACCAAGTTTTTGCCAAGAACGTCTTCGTTACTATACTGCATGATGTCAGCAGCCTTCCGGTTCCAAATGTTCACACGCCCTTCAGAATCAACACCAAAAATCGGAGCATTTGCTGTGTCTATCATACGACTATGCTCCTGTTCTTGGGCAATACGTTCGGTAATATCCTGACCAATACCCACCATCCCCATCACTTGGCCCTGCTCGTTGTACCGAGGGGTCGCATTTAGCAAGATTTCTACACGACGGCCCGCCTTCGTAATCAAAGGGAACTCGAAGTTTGCCGTCTCAACGCCTTCAAAAGCCTTTTCCAACACACTGCGCACAGGCACCTTGTACTCCTCCGAGATGAACTCCGCTACCAAGTCTTTACCAA
Organism: Phytophthora fragariaefolia; assembly: GCA_030267785.1. Lineage (NCBI taxonomy): Eukaryota > Oomycota > Peronosporomycetes > Peronosporales > Peronosporaceae > Phytophthora > Phytophthora fragariaefolia. The sequence continues at coordinate 48,897 of BSXT01002140.1, read as the reverse complement.
GCACCTCAGCGTTCATGTATTGGGTTGTATCGGCTGCCTTCCGATTCCAGATATTCACTCGTCCGTTAATATCGACGCCAAAGATCGGAGCGTTGGCGGTATCAATGAGTCGCATGTATTCCTGTTCCTGGGCGATACGGTCAGTAATATCCTGTCCAATACCGACCATGCCGATCACAGCACCATGCTCATTGTAGCGAGGTGTGGCATTCAGCAAGATCTCAACACGCCTGCCTGCCTTCGTGATCAGTGGGAACTCGAAATTAGCCATTTCAACACCATTCAATGCCTCGGACAACACGTTGCTAACAGCCTCCTGGTAGTCCTTCGTAATGTACTTCTCCACCAGCTTTTCGCCCATTACTGCGTCTGTTGTGTATTGCATGATCTCTGCGGCTTTCTTGTTCCAAATGTTTACGCGACCTTCTGAGTCAACGCCAAAAATGGGAGCGTTAGCGGTGTCGATCAGGCGGATATATTCCTGCTCCTGGGCAATTCGCTCCGTAATGTCTTGGCCGATCCCCGTGACACCGAAAATTTGGCCTAGCTCATCGTATCGGGGGGTTGCATTCAGTAAAATTTCAACTCTCCGTCCTGTCTTAGTGATGAGCGGGAAGTCGAAGTTGCCCGTTGGTTCTCCTTTTAAGGCTTTCTGTACATTCGATGTCACTTCTTCTCGGTGATCTTCTGCAACGAAGCGATTCACCAAATCCTGTCCAATTACTTCCTCCGATGTAAACTGGGTAATCTCGGCAACCTTCATATTCCAGATATTTACTAAGCCATCCTGGTCCACACCAAAAATAGGAGCATTTGCCGAGTGAATCATGCGATTCTTTTCTTTCTCCTGTGCCATTCGCACCGTGATATCCTGACCAATACCCACGACACCAATGATAGTACCCTTTTCGTTGTAACGCGGAGTAGCATTTAGCAGGATCTCTACGCGGCGGCCGACTTTCGTGATTAGTGGAAACTCAAAGTTTGCTGTCTCTCGTCCTCCAAGCGCTTGGGACAGCACCGTCCATACTACCTCCTGGAAATCCTCAGGGATGAAGTTTTTGACCAAATTAACTCCAAGTACTTCTTCGTTTGAGTACTGAGTGGTTTCCGCAGCTTTGCGATTCCAAATATTCACACAACCATTTGCATCAACACCAAAGATTGGCGCGTTCGCCGTATCGATGAGACGAGTGTATTCTTGCTCTTGAGCACGCCTATCTGTGATATCCTGACCAATTCCGACTGCCCCGCAAATGTTGCCAAAGTGGTCATACTTCGGTGTTGCGTTAAGCAAAATGTCCAGCCGATGTCCGTGTTTCGTGATTAACGGAAAATCAAAGTTTGCGGTACCCTCTCCTTCCATTGCTTTCGAGAGAACTTTGCCAACTGCATCCCGATAATCCTCGGATATGAAGTTGAAGATTTTCTGACCTATAGTGTCTTCATTTGTATAGTCGGTGATAGCTGCCGCCTTTTTGTTCCAAATAATTACTTCAAAATTGCAGTCGACACCAAAGATGGGAGCGTTTGCAGTGTCGATCAGTCGACTATACTCCTTCTCTTGGATGATACGATCCGTGATATCCTGCCCAATGCCAACGACGCCCACTAGCTGGCCTGTGTGATCGTAGCGGGGTGTAGCATTTAACAAGATCTCTACTTTTCGGCCAGTTTTGGTGACCAATGGGAATTCAAAGTTGGCCGTCTCAATTCCCTGGAATGCCCTTTGAAAAACTGCAGCTACTTCAGACCGGAAATCTTTGGCGATTAGCGTTGCTACAAGATCCACCCCCATAACTTCCTCGGGCGAATACTCGCTGATCTGAGACGCTTTTGTGTTGAAAATGACCACTCTGCCCTCGGTATCAACACCGAAAATGGGCGCGTTCGCCGTCTCGATTAGCTTCCTGTACTCCATCTCCTTGGTGTTTCTCTCCGTAACATCCTGTCCGATGGCAACAACGCCCATCACCGACCCGAGCGTGTCGAACCTGGGCGTCAAACACAGCACGATCTCCACTCTGGATCCTCTGGCCGTCACAAGCGGCAGTTCAAAGTCTGCGCCTGCGATACCCGAGAGTGCCTGGTCGATCTTCTCCGACACGATCTTGCGGAAGTTGCGGTCCACGACGGGCAGCAGCGGCTCACCAAGCATGTCCACACTGGAGTAGCCCGTCATGGAGGCCGTCTTGCCGTTCCAGACCGTGATGTTGCCTTCCTTGTCGAGTTCGATGATGGGCGCGTTGGCCTGCATCATGACGGTGGCGTACTGCTTCTCCTGGATGGCCCACTCCGTGACGTCCTGGCCAACGCCGTAGACGCCGACGCACGCGCCGTCCTCGGCCAGCAGCGGCGTCATGTTGGTCAGCACCTCGGCGTTGCGGCCCGTGGTCGTGAGCAGCGGCACGCGCAGCTCCAGCACGGGCCGCTTGTCGCGCACGCAGCCGTCCACGACGTCCTGGATCTCGAGCTTGCGCTGCGCGCCGTACACGAAGTCGGAGATGGCGCGGCCCAGCACGCGCTCGGCGTGGAAGCCCGTGATGTCCTCCAGGCGGCGGTTCCAGACCGTCACGCGGCCGCGCAGGTCCACGCCCACGGCGGGCGCGTTGGCGTCCAGCAGCAGCCGCGCGAGCGCCTCCGCCGGCGCCCCGAGCTCCTTCTTGGCGTCCGCCGCGTTGTTGTCGGCGAGCTGCGCGCTGCGCGGCCGCAGCTTCTTGTGCTTGCCCATGGCCCCGCGCTTCCGAGTGCGCACTCGCGAGTGCGGAAGTCTCGCGGCGGGGGAAACTTGCGTGGGTCAACCGGGTAGAGACGGGCGCACCGGCTGGCGCGAACCAGCTGGCGAGGAGTGTGCAGAGAAGCTTGAAGTGACTCACACTCTGCACGAGATGTCGCGATGGACCACTGGCGAGCTGACCGAGACGGAGATGCGCTTGCACCTCAGCTGGCGGCAGTGACTCGGGCATCTCAACACTGGACGTGTACGTGTACTGCAGTGATCATCCGCCGTCGTGGATAAGCCAGCAGCACTATCCGCTCCTGTCCTGCGTTGGTGGCTGCCTGGCGCGCTGGCCTGTCGCAAGCTCGTGGACCTCCGGGCAGATGATCCCTCCTCCCGTGCACTGCACGGTGCACCGCTCTTCAAGTCTGCAGTGCAGCAGGACTTGCACTGCGAGTTTCCGCCGTTGACTGTGGTGACTCACCTCCGCTCCGACGGCCGAGCAAGTCGTGGTTGACTCGAACGCGACTCGCGTGCGTGAGGCTAGGTCACATCCGCCGCAGTCTTTCATGGCGATGGTGCGCAGCAACTCGGTGGTCGAAAGTTGGGCACCATCCGGTCTGTAGCAGCATCACCTCCGCGAAGAAAGCACGATCGACCAGCAGCAGGCTGCAGCTGGCCAAGGGGAGATACCGGAGTCCATTCCATTCACGCCGTTCATAGGTACATGGTATACTGTAGCTCGCCTGCATCGTCCGTCGGGCTGGTCTGACATCTTGCAAGCGCAAGTCGTTGCAGACTGCAACTTGCAGTGCACTGCTCTCGGCCAAATCATACGGCCACCTTTATACCTCGTAACTCGATCGATTTGTATTAGTTTAAGGTGCGGTTCAGACACATGTTGCAAAACACGTCTAGAACTCCATCTTAAATTCTACCTTAAATTCTACCTTAAATTCTACCTTAAATTCTACTTCAAAATTTGTCTGAAGTATAAGAGTTGAAAGTCGCTCGGTCTTCAACTAGCCGACTGTCTATTTTAGTTCAGTAACCTTCTCTGTTCTCCGCCAATCAGCAGCCTCTGCATCCCACTCTAAAGCGTATCCATCCCAATATTTGTAGGAACGATGGCGGCGCCCGACCGCTCGCTGCTGGCCATGATGGACGAGGCGCAGCAGCGACTGCAGCACCTGGAGATCTCGTGCCGCCAGATTCTGAATCCCGAGGTCTCAAGCGGCGTCGCGAGCCCCGCGGCGGCGTCCACGAGCGACACGAAGCTGCTGCAGCTGCAGGTCGCACAGCTCCGCACGCAGCTGCTGGCCGCCGTGAGCCGCCGCGAGGACGAGGATCTGGCCTTCCGCCAGGCGGCGCAGTACGCGGCGGCCAAGGGCGTGGCCAACGCCGTGCTGCACACGCTGTTCGACCAGGCACACGGCGGCAAGGTGGCCGTGCTCAAGGCCTACCTGGACTCGGGCTCCGTGCCCACGCGCGACGGGCTGCGGCACTGGCGGCTGGACCTGCGCACCATCCGCAACGATGCGGGTGCGACGCTGCTACACGTGGCGGTGGGTGTATCCATGGCGCGGCAGAGCGTCAAGGTCAAGCTGGTGCACTTGCTCGTGGACCGAGTCGGCTTCGACCCGAACGTCCGGGACGTGGTAGGGCTGCAGTAATGCTGTTTTGTACTTTAGAGGTGGGTGCAGAAATAATGTGGCTGAGGATTTATTGTACAGTTTGGACAGACACCGTTGCACGTTGCAGCAATGGCAGGGTATCAGGAGGTGAGAAGAGGTGCCATCTTTAGGTTTTCAATCAGAGTGGTGATGAATTGAGTTATGCTGCATCGTGCGCAGGTGGTGGGAGCGCTGCTAGAACGAGGAGCTGACCCTAGCGCTCGGGATAGATCGGGTCTTACGGCGCTATCGCTGGTTCGGACCATGTCGAGGCCTCCCGAGGAAGTCGTGCAAACGCTGGTGGAGGCGGAAAATGCAGCTATTCGGAGTACGTACAGAACGCTGCGGCTGGCGAATTTTGTTCTGAACTGAAAACAATTTCTTGTTGCAGATGCTCGTTCTGGTTCGGGAACTGTTCCTCTTTCTGTGAGTTCTTTTGGTGCAATGTTTGCAAGTACTGAATAAGTTAACAGTGCTGTTTTGTAACAGAAAGCTGTGGCTTCAGCTCTCTTCCTGAAAGAACTATCTCGATTTACTTTAGAACAGCACTCTAATGCGTTTACTCGCCAGACAACGGCTTTGTTAAGTGTGCTGCTAGAAGGTAACTTCGTGTTGTGGTACCGCTGTCAAGTATGGCTTCCTAGTACATATATTAACTGTGCTCATTTCGCCTGCATCTAGCTCCACAAGAGACTAACATAGCATTCGATCAAGTCCTGCAAGAGCGGGTTCCTATGCTGTTTGATGTTCTGCCTGCCAGCCAAGTGGTCCGACTTGAGACGATTTTTGGTGACATGCTTTACTGGGATCCCGATTTCATCAACGGTATCAAGGTTGAGGCCGATGGATACGGGATGTCGCTTGTTTCATCTACATTAACTAGTGATGCACTCTCTGGCCCGACTTGGGTAGGGGTGCTATCAAAACTAATCCAATGCCTCAAAGTGAAAATGGCGGATCGTGTCGAAGATGAGGAAGTTTGCGTATCCGAGGATTCATCAACTCGAATGGTGTCATCAATCGATAAATATGTGGGGATGGAAGAAGCTGGTGAAGATGGCAAACGCGCTCTGGTGATCTCACCACGGCGGAAATTGTCAATATCGTCATCGTCTTCCACTCTTGCGAAAAGCCCTCGTGCCGCACTATACTATGCTGATCAGATGACGTGTGTAGCCAACACTCGTGAGATGTGGCATTACGCGGTGCTGTTCAAGGCATCAGCACAGGCTTTCCCCGGGACTCTGACATTAACGCCAGAAAGCGATGTAGCAGTCTCATCAGACGATGTCTCCAGATACTTTCCACTTGATGATCGCCTTCTGATCGGCTCGGAGGAATATATTGCGGCCGATTTTAACTCGCAGACTCGTGAAATCCAGCTTGGTAAGTGGACACGAGGAGCTTAAACGCTTGTTAGTGTTTGCTCACGTTTTTCGTGACTATGTTGGATGCATTTCAGATCGAAAATACGAAGGCAAAGAGCCGACAACGACTAAGGTATATCTTACTGGAGGTGGTTCATCTCGACTACCTCCGTACGTTGCAGTCAAGCGGATATGGGAGCGCAAACCCGGCAACAAATATGAAGACCAAATGAGCAGCGAGCAGGTTTGTTTTGACGCAGTAGCCACTAGCTTGTTCTGAGGCTAACCATTAGCATTTGTGCAGGAGCTGTTCCAAGACTACCAGTTCTTAGACCCAGAAAGCGAGTACGAGGTTGCAATCAAACTTGGGCCCATTCGAAGCGAGAAAGAAGCGAGATCCATTGTTGCTGAGTGGAGGCAAACCATCAAGCAGCTCTTCGGTTCAAGAGAGTAAGTATCGAGCTTGTCATGCGCGGCCAAACCTAAACAAAGACCTGACGTTTTGTTGTGTGGCAGATGCAAGTCTGGATTGGCGTCCTGCAATCACTATTGCCCACAGCGTCAAGGAAATGGGTTGGTACGTTTAGTGTTGTCTGGCGTACGCGTGCCATTCGACAGCAACTCATAAAATGTCGTGTATGCGTGAAACCAGTGTTTGGGGACTATGGCAGTGATAGGTCAAGGTCTTGCCAAACGCCTTCTCGGGCGCCCAACATTTTCAAAGCCGCTGAAGCCTCGTGCTTCCCTCCAACGACTTCAAAATCGCTTTAAAGAAACGGAGGAGTGGCCAGGCTCACCTTCCAGTGTTTCCCCACCAATGCTGGAAATGTCGCCGTAGCTCGATGTCGGCTATCAGCCTACCCCTATGATTGTCTGCTCGGTTTTGACTGGCGAAACAAACATCTCCAGCCTTGAGCAAATATTCCAATGCTGTTCAACAACTCTGTTGTGTTTAAAGTTCGTTGGGCTGTTGTTCACACGCCTATTTGTCTTCGTAGCGCGTAGCATGGTACACCAGCTCGAACCTGTCGAATACATGCGTTCGCTACTCATCCCTGCAACGCATGAACACCACAAAACACAAGAAACTCGCGCTCATCGAAGCAACGCGGGCGGACACCATCGCTTCCTCGTCACGCTGCATTAAAGCACAATAAAAAGCAAAATGTTCCAGCCTCCTCCCTCTTACGACGCCGTCGGTCGAATGCCCCGGATCCGCAAAGACAGCTGAATGTCCTTGACCATGAGCGTCACGCGCTTGCCGTGGATAGCACACAAGTTCCTGCACACACAGCAACAGCAACGTCAGCCCGGCATTGCATCCCCTTCCACCGCACAGACCCACGTACGCGTCTTCGAAGATGCGCACGAGGTACGTCTCGGCGGCCTCCTGCAGCGCCAGCAGCGCCTCCGCCTGCCAGCGGTAGCCGACACCTGTGAACTCGGTCTGGATCTCGCGCACCACGCGCGCGAACGGCAGCTTGCGCAGCAGCAGCTTGGTGGAGCGCTGCAGCAAGCGGATCTCGCGCAGCGCGGCCTCGCCAGGCTTCCGGCGCTTCTTGATGGTCTGCGTGGCGCCCGCGGGGCTGCTCGGGCGGCGGCGCGGCGGCGTGGCCTTGCGCTTGCGTCTGGGCGCCGTGGGGGTCGCGTGGATGGCGGCCTGGCGCCCCACGGGGACCACGGACGGCCGGCGCGGCGGCACGTTGGGCGGCGGCGACGGCGTGGACGCGGAGGACGCGGAGGACGCCGCGGGAGGCGCCGCCGGCGCGCGCGAGGCCGCGAACGGCGGAGAGTTCGGCGGCGTGAACTCGTCGCTGCCGCTGTCGGTGACGCTGCTGCTGGACGCGTCGATGGGCGGCAGCGCGGGGGACGGCGGCGACGACATGGCAGGCCGCGGCGCTGTGTTGGAATGCCGCGGCGCGAAAAAAAAAACGAGGGACGTGATTGGGTACAAGCGGAAATATTGCACTGGCCGGACGAATCGTGTCCGAGGAAAGGACACGTTTAGATTATGTCTGTGACGTGGTGCAGCTACGCGCAGTTTTGTCCAGGGGGGGTCACGTCGTCTAGCCCCACTTCTTCCACTCCATGCCCTTGGGCGCCGTCCGCTCCTTCTCGTAGTCCTTCTCGGCCACCTCCTTCCAGTTCGTGGACAGTACGGTGCCGCCGGACGTTTGCTGGGAGAAAATGCAATATACAGTGCAAAAGGGTTAGCTCCGCACGGTACACGAGTATTGAAAGGGCAGAAAGCACATACGAAGGACTTGTTCATGGCCTTGCGCGTATTCTCGTCGGCCTTGGCATAAATATCGCGGAAGAGCTTTTGCATCGCCTCCTCTCCTTCGGGCTTCTCAGCCTCCAGTTCCTCGCCGATTACCTTCTCGATCTGGTTCCAGTCGCGGGCGCTCGCGTACGGGCGCGGGACGCACTCGGGCTTGGCTTCGAACACCGCCGCAGGGCCTGTCATAACCTGCGCGCCGGTCTGATACACCACCTCCTCGAGCTTATCCCAGTGCATGCCGTTGCTCTTCTTCTTCAGCTTCAGCTCCACCTTGGTGCCCAAGACCTTGTACGAGCTCTCTCCAGGAACGACCTCGTCAAAAAGAGCTTCATCAAAGGCATCCACGAACTCCCCGTCAAGTTTCACCCGCACAACAAGCTTCTTCGGTTCAATCGTGACGTCAACGTCGTCTTGAGCAAGCTTCTTCTGCAAGATCGACACCGTCACGTGGGTACCCGACTGGTACCATTCATGACTGCAACCATTCCCATGTCAGTATAATTCCAATCACCACCAGATCCCGCAGCACTTCGCTCAACTCACCGGATGGTTGGCTTGGCTGGCAACGGCGCGACAAGAGCGTTCTGGTTGCTTGACGCCGATAGGTTCACTGGAGCAGGTTCCTCTGGAATCACCAGCTCCGCCTCTCCATCACCTAATAACCAAGAACAAAAAACACAACAAAGCTATTAACTACCCACTTCCAGAGCTTTGCGTATCTCTCCAGTTTGGCTCTTACTGTCCATCTCTGCATCGCACTTGCGGATCCACGTCTGGAAGCGCTTGACCAGCGTCCCGTCCGCCTTGGGCGCCGCCTCCTGGCCGCGCTGAAACGCCCGCTTGGCCTCCGCGTACTTCTCGAGCTCGAACTGCGCCACTCTGCAACCACCCAAGTCAGCACGAGACCACTTGGGTTTTCATTGCTGCAGCTGTTGAAAGACCCACCCGTGACGCAGGTGCGCCATGTGGAGCGTCGCGTCCAGTTCCACGGCTCGCGACGCGTCGGCTGCGGCCTCGCGCAGCTTGCGCAGCTTCAGGAAGGCCGCCGCGCGCTTGGACAGCGCGTCTGCGTCCTGCGGCTGCGCATCCAACGCGCGCGTGTAGCAGCGTGCCGCCTCCTCGTACGCCTCGTCCACGAACAGCGCGTTACCCTCGTGCTTGAACTCCATCGCGCTTTTCTAGCAGTGAAAGGAAAGACCCACATCTTTGGAGCCATCACTTGGGTCTTTTCCAAAATGCTCATAAAACCCACGTCATGAACGGTCACACGAAAATAGAAGGATGGATTGGGTTTTTCTTGGAGCATGATGAACTGATGGATGTTTTCTAGCTGTTCTGCTTGCAACGAGAGTTTACTATCTACCGACTCTGCATGAGTATCTAGCGGACGCGGACGTTCAGGTACAAGTGCACACGGCGCTTGAGCAACTGCTCGATCTCGTCCCGTGCCGCCATGCCAACGGAACGAATCGTATCGCCGTTGTGTCCTACCACCATTTTGCGAACACGAGGAGCAGGAACCTACAGATAAACAAAACAAGAATTAGAAAGGCAAGTCACTACGTAGCGGTTGGCATAGCAAGGTAGGAAACGTACGAAGACGTCTTGGTCGATGCGGATACTTTTATCCTTGAATTTGGTCCAGCCGACGTTCTCCTGCTCGAACGTGTACGGCAGCTCCTTGTTAAATCGGCAGAAGAGTTTTTCACGGATGATCTCCGTCACCAGGTCCAAGTCGGACATGTCCGAGTGCATGGACGAGTGGTAGCTCCACGGCCGGTCTACAGCCAGCGACAGTAGTGTCTTTTTCAGGTTGTCCATACCGTAGCCCTTCATAGCCGACACCTTGATGCTGTTGTCACCAATGTAGGCCAGCGGGTTGATCTCCAGAGATGCTCCATCGGCGTCATAGTGCTTGCCGTAGATCTCCTCAATCATCTGAGAAAGCTCCTTAACTTTGAAGTCCAGATTTATCTTCTCCCTCTTGCCCACCAGGTCGAACTTATTCATCACGAGCATCGTAGGCGAGCACACCTGCGCCGACGAAGTCAGCACCTTCTCCAGTGCCTGCAAAGCTGCATCGTCAAGCCGCTTTACCGAGTCCACAATCAGCAGCGACAAATCAACACCCTGCAATGTCTCTGCGGCAGTGGTCACCAACGTCTGCACGTACTCATGCGTCTCCTTCGGCTTAATCAGTCCAGGCGTGTCGTAGAACGATAGCTGGGCGTCCCCCTCCGTTAAGATGCCCAGAACACGGTCTCGAGTAGTGTTATATTTCGGCGACACCGCTGACACCGTCACGTTCAGCAGCCTGTTCATGATCGAAGACTTGCCTGCGTTCGGGCGTCCGATGACTGCTAGATCCAAGGCCTTGGGGTTAGCCGGTTCATCCGGGATCAAGAACTCGCGCTCCACCACATTGTCCGGCGCGGGCTGGATGTTAGTGAACTGCTTATCCTTCATGGACACCGGTCGTCTCGCCGGCAGCCGACCCGTGGTCCTGTATCTCTCGGCCTCAGCCTCCTTCTGCGCTCGAGACTGGCGTCCGTCGTAGAAGTGCAGCGGGTTGGACGGCGCCTCGCGCTCGCGCGGCTTCCTTTTCCCCACATAGCCCGTGTTGCGCGGGTCCGACGGGCCCGTGCCGTCCTCGTCCTCTTCCTCCTCGGACAGCAGGCCGAGTCGCCGCATGCGGCGCTTGTTCTCGATCTCCTTGCGCGTGCGCGCCGGCATCACCGCCGGGGGCACGATCATGGTACGCAGCCGCATCTTGGCCCACTCGCGGTCGATCTCCTCCAGCGTCGGGCGCGGCGGCTCCTCCACGCGTGGCGCGGGCTCGCGGCGCTCGGTCTTGCGCTTGGTGCGGCGCTGCTCCTTCTTCTTCTTCTGCTTGTCACCCACAGGGAGGCCGCTGGCCACACGTGCGGCCTCGCGCTTGGCCTCACTGCGCTTGGAGCGGTAGTTGGCCACCAGGACGCGGCTCTGGGGCAGCGCACGCGCCGCCGCGGCGCGACGCAACAGCAGCTCCATGGTCGGTCGATCGTCTCAATATGAGTGGCAAACGCTACGACCCAAATGTGGGTGATTGGCGTGGATGCGGTTACCACCCACGCGATTAAGTTGGGTCAAATAGAAAAAAGACGCTACAATCATTCCGAAAATGTGGGTTATATGGGTGGATTTTTTTCAAATTGAAGAAGACGTGCGAGGGGATATTGGTACAGCTACGCCCGGCCGCCCCTGGCCGGTTTTACCCTCTACATGGGTCTCCTGCTGCTAACTGGACTAGAACGAAGGGCTACGCAACGAGTGGGGCTGGGCTCGACTCGACTCGACTGGACTCGGTCTCGCTCTACCGACGGCTCAGCCCGAGAGGCTCACGCCCGACATCTTGCCCGTGAAGCGGCGCTGCAGCGCGGCGTGGCTGATGCCGTTGCGGTTGCGGCTGCCGCCGTACGTGTTGAGAGGCTCGTTCTCCATCACGCCCTTGTCGTTGGCCGTGAGGCTCTGCATGAGCTCCTTGCACGTGCGCGACAGCTCGTCCTTGTTCTTCAGCGCGCGGAACAGCTCCAGGCACTCCGACTTGGTCGGTGAGTCTGCGCGGCACGGAGCAAACGCACTAGAGTCAGCATCGCCTAACATCTGCAGCAGCGGTGGCGGCAGCGACTCACCGGCGTCAACGGAGGAGTTCTTGGACATCGTTTGGGGGGATTTCTGGGGGTTCGCTGGGTCCGGTCGAGAAGCTCTTGCGCAGGAGCTGGCGGATTGCAAACTGAGCGTGATCGAAGACGTGCCGCGACGGGATGGGGCCGCTGGGCAATGTCCAGCGGACATGAGCTTGGCGCTACTGGTCGCGCCCGTTGAAAAGACCGGGGGTGCAACTTCAACGTCGCATCCCCAATTTACGTTGGTAAATTGGGTCGCGCCGTTTTAAAAACGCCGCGCGGCGATTGGCTAGCGCTCGCGGCTGGCGCAACGCCATTGGCCGCACAGAGTCGCGCGAGCCGAACGGACCCAAAAGAAGAAAGCGTGGAAAGAATCCTCCACGCAGCCTGATACCATCGCACGCGAGTGCCGCTGCTGCACATCGTCGCTGGTTGTTGCTGCTGCTACTGTACATGTAGCTGCTCGGCGCTGGTCGCTAGTAGCGAGTCACTACTATGGCGACTCGCTACGGCCCATAGTACGGGAACGCCCTGCGCCACCTCAGTGCGAGCCGTAGCTCGCCTTGGTCCACTGTCGCGCTGATTACGGTCGCCCACTCTCGTCAAGGCTGAAACTTCAACGTGGATGCGGGCGGGTGCCGCTCTCAGTGCTGGTGCGGCGCCGCTCGTCGGCCTCGACCGCACGAAGGAGAGCGCATTTTACTGCGATGAGGTCGCTGCGCTGCTCGAGCTGGCACAGACTGGTCGCGCACAGGGGCGGCTGCAGCAGTATGCACGACGGGGGACCTCTAGAGTCTAGAGTCTAGACGAGTCTCGTCGCCGTTCTTGGTGGTCCAGCACCAGCTGGCGATCGCGAGCCTTGAAGAAGCTGGCGACTTCAACGCTGGTGCTTTTCGTGCCGCTCTACCCGATAACTTCTCGACGATGAGGTCTACAGTACGTGCACACGTTGATTCCGCGGCAGCGGCTCTTCCAGGAGGAGTCTTTATGCGTGGCTCGGGGGCTCGGTTGGTTCACTCTCCCTTGTTGCTAGTAGCAACTTGCTAGGTCGGCGGCCGTAGAACCTACGGTAGTAAATCATTTAATTGATAGCAGCCCGTACGCCCAAACATTTATACGTGAAGCGATCTCGAAGTCTTCTTCGAAAATCCGTTTCCGCCTGGAACAGCGCCGCAGTGCTGCGTTTGTGCGATCGATACCAAGCAAGGAACTGGTCCAGTATCGATTGCACAAAGTTACTGGTACTGCACGATTCTCTCCTGCCTGTCTGCGTGGGATCCCGCTCACCTGACCGGCTAGCCCAGCCGGATCGGGAATGAGATTTTGCGGGCCAGCACTTAGTGCTGGCTTTCAACCGTATCGTTATCTTGCATCTCGGCGCTCTCGCAGTCTCAACCTCACAGCAGGAGTAAGACAAGAACAAGAATCTGCTGCACACGAGCTGGGTCCAGAGCATCGTGTTTCCTTAAGCCTCTACACGCCTATGGCTGGCTCTGCGCGCTCTGGACCTTGCCAAACAGTTCCTTGACACTCTGCATCACGACTTCAAACGTGGCCGAAGACCGGTCCTTGAGCCCAATCGCCGCCAGGATTGGCAGCCCGACAGGAACGCTGCGCAAACACATTGAGCACAAACGAGAGCACCTCGTCAGCCTAACACTACTAGTCTCGTACACGACGCACAGGCCCCACGCACCCGAAATGCTCCAAGAATTGCCGCGCGTACACCAATAGGAGCGGGTCATCGCGCCGACCGAGGCGGATGTGGATATCCGGCTGGAGCTTACCGCTGATCGAGTCCTTCTGGTGCGCCTCCACCTGTTGCAAATACATCAATCTTCAGCCGCCAATAAACACTGCCATTGCTGCCCCTGATGCAGCCCCACCAGCGTGCCAAAGGTGCCCAGCTGCGTCACGACGATGAACACGCGGTCCGCGAAGATGGAGACGGCGACGTCCGTCGGGACGCCGTTGATTTCCTGCTCACAGCAGCAACAACCCAGTCAGTACAAAGCTGCAGGCTGTCCACGCAGCTGCCCTCCTCCCCAGCGCAGCACCTTGTGCTCGTTCTGCGTGTGCAGCGCCGGCGGCGTCGCGGGCTCATCCATACTTGATGAGCAATAAATTGCGAAATGGATTCCTGACAAGCTCCATGTCACCAGAGAGGTCCATATGCCTAACCAGAGGGTTTTGATTGACACAGCCGCTGATTGGTCAAAAAGACCACGCGGGTTTTCTGGTCGGGTAATACAGAGACTGGCCTCGTCGGGAGAAGGAAGCGCAAAAGCCCCAAGAGAACGCTCGTCGCCCGCAGCTCCGTCCCCCGTCCCGCGCCGCCCACAGCCCCAGTCCAGCAGGTAAAGCGCCTCCCCCGTGCGCCGCCGAGTATGCGTCGAGCTGGTCGTCGAAATCCGCTCGCTGCAGCGACGCCCCAGGCGACGTAGCTACTCGTTCTAACGACGGTGTGGTGTTGTGCGTACGTGTCATCATGACCCGATGCAGATCCAGTTGCAATGGACGGATACGACCACTTGTTTAAGCTCCTGCTGATCGGAGATGCCGGTGTCGGCAAGAGCAGGTGGGCGGCCTGCACGGCGGAGACGTTGACGAGGCTGGGACTATTCTCATCTACCGCTCGCTCGTGTCGTTGTCGTTGTTGCAATTCGTAGCATGCTGCTGCGGTTCACAGATGACACCTTCGACGACAACCTGCAGAGCACCATCGGTAAGTTGTACAGGACAAATGGTGGCGTTAGAAGCGCCTCCAGGTCTTTGCGTTGACACGCCCATCTGGACTGAGCCTCGACGACGTGGGTGCACAGGTGTGGACTTCAAGGTGAAAATGATGCAGGTGGATGGCAAGAAGATCAAGATGACTATTTGGGACACCGCCGGGCAGGAGCGCTTCCGCACGCTCACGAGTTCGTATTATAGAGGCGCGCAGGGCATCGTTCTGGGTAAGAATGAGTTGCGGGTTGGAAGTAAAGCATTGAGGCCTAACGGTCCTGTTGGCGACAACTTTGTTGCGTGGGAACAGTGTACGACGTTGCTCGGCGGGACACGTTTGAGAATCTGGACCTCTGGCTGCAGGAAGTCGAGGTGTACAGTCCTGCTGGCGGACGCGATGTAGTGAAGCTTCTTGTTGGTAACAAGATTGATAAGGTACGCCAGCTTGTGCCCAAAACGGTGGCCCTAATACTTTGGTGGTAGTATCTAATATGTACACTTGCGGCCGCTGTTTTGTCAGGAACGAGTGGTGAGCCGCCGTGAGGCGGAGGACTGGGCGCGGTCGAAGGGCATGCTGTTTGTCGAAAGCAGCGCGAAGACCAAAATCGGCATTCAGCAAGTGTTCAACGAAGTAGTGCAGAAGGTAGGACGTCGTAGGGCAAGCTTTCGTTGACGCCAGCTGACTCATTGACGACCACTTCGTGTCCAGATTCTGGAAAACCCAGCGCTCCTGTCCAACACGGCGCCGCGCAGTCGCGGCCGGAAGCTCGATGGCAAGGCGGAGAAGAGCGGCAGCGGCAGCGGCTGCTGTTAGAGACACTCACGGTTTTGTTGTTGATGTACCAACTGCCAGCGGGCCGCGATGGCGGCGCGGTTGCGCCCGTCACGGCCATTCTTGCGTGCTTGCTCCTCCTCTCACCGACGCGGGGGGCGTACCACGACGAGAAGGGTCCTCGACACGCAACCTACCGCCGCCGCCGCGTTCGCTGAAGTGCTGTGAATGGCGTGAGTTTGGCGGCGTCCCGCGGAGGCACGCGGGGGTGGGCTTAGGAAGAGGCAGCAGTAACACGCAGACACAGAAGGCAAAGCGAGCGAATACATGTCCCCCACAGTATAATTCGAGTACATGTATTTCGTGGTGGTCTCGACAGGATCGGTTGTCCGGTCGTACTTATCTACGGAGCCCATCACATTGTGATTCACAGCAGCCAAGCCAAGCCATGTCGCAGTGCCACCTCGGTACGGTACCGGTACAGTACGAGCTCGAAATCGGGCAAGCCGATACTGTACATGGCGATACATGCACACGTACATGTACGTGGCCCTGTGGTCGTTGCAGCACCGCTGTTACAATACCGTACAGTACCTACACTGCGGAGACCGCGTTACATGCACTCATCCATCTGGCCCGTCAACATTGCATGATCATGTGCCTGCTACATGTACGTTGGCGATTTGGTAGCACAGTACTGTACATGTATCGAATCGTCATGCCTCGCCCCCAGAAGCTCGGACGACTTGACTTGCAAGTCGAAGATCGGCGTAGAAGCCGAAGATCGGCGTGGAAGCCGTGTGATGCGCTACACTGCAACTGTTAGAACATGTACAGTGGGCCACTGTCAGTGGCATGGCTTCATGCGTCAGCTACGTAGCGTGGAAGCAAGGAAGGCCTGCAGGTCAAATCGTGGAGGTGATCCTGCGCGAAATATTGCGCGGCATGGCCTTTACGCCCCAGGCTCCTTCAAGGCGCGCGCGCAGCGCAGTCGCCGGGAAGACAGCGCCGCCCCGTGTCCGTGCGGGGCGAGTGCAGCACCGGCAGACGCGGCGCGGCCTGCTGCCGTCGCAGTGATCCATCCACCCATGACCATCGTGGCGATGGGACGCTGGTGCGATCGGTTTGGGAGGGTATTGCAGCCCTCGGTTCGTCATTGGTGGAAAAATAGGCGCAGCGACGGGCCACTACCCAATCATTGGCCCGCAGTGAGTGTCCAATTGCGATTTCATCCACGCGTCAACTTTCCCCTCCTGCTAGCCGATACCCTCCGGAACTGCAAGCCGATACCCCCCGAAACTGCAAGCTGAGCCGATCCCTCCCCGGCACTGCAAGCTGGTGTGCTCTGCCGAGCACGTCTCCATCCGTCGCGAGCAGATTGCTGCTTGCATCATACATGTACGCGTAGTCCGGCCGACCCCGCAAGCCAACCGCACGAGGTCTCGACACCTCCAAAGTATCAGACATCAGCCGCAACCGTCGCCCTGACTACAGTATTAATACAAGTGAGTGTCCCGACTGCTCGACCTCAACTCGGGCGTCCCGACGCGGAACTCGCTCCCAGAGTTGATCCGGCGCCGAGGGGAAAGATTGCGGGCGCTTCGCGGCGGCGCTGCGCGGCCCCCAGCTGGCGCCCAGAGAAGCCGTGCCGCATTACAAATCCGCCGGCGCACTCGCGGTGAGCCCTCCACACACTAGAAAAGCCGCGCGGCCTCACGAGGCTCCCGCGCGCTCCGTTCGCCTCCGCTGCGCTGCGCTGCGCTTCCCGCCCCCCGCCTCGAACCCGCAGCTCGCGCGCGCCGTGGGACGCGCCCTTTCTCCCGCTCTCCGGCGAGCAGCCAGCAGAGCAGCAGAAGCCCATGGACGCCGGCGCGCAGGCGCAGTCGCCGCGCGGCCAGAGCAAGAGCAGCAGCGGCAATACCAGCGGCAACACCAGCAGCAACAGCAGCGGCGGCGGCCGCGCGCCGCCAGCAGCCGCGGGGACGCGGCGCTCACGCCGAGACAGCAACTGCAGCGACTGCAGCGGCGCGGGCGCGGCCGAGCGGCGGCCGAGTCCGCTGCCGCGCGGCCTGAGCCCGCGCCTCTTCCGCGTGCTCAACGAGGCCAACGCGCCCGCGCTCGCGGTGGATGCGCGCGGCCGCGTGTCGTTCTGGAACCTCAAGCTGGCGCAGCTGTCGGGGCTGCTGGCCAGCGACGTGGCGGGCCGCCCCCTCGTCGAGCTCGTGACGCCCGCCAAGGCAGCGGAGGTCGCGCGCGCGCTGCAGCAGGTGCTGGCGGACGTGGACGCCACGGCGAGGGGCCTCGAGATCGAGCTGCACACGCCCGAGCTCGGGCGCAACGTCAAGCTGCTCGCGAACCTGACGGCGGACGTGGACGACCACAACCAGCCGCTGAGCGTCGTGGCCATCGGCGAGGACGTCACGGCCTGGAACCTGCCCGGCTCCCAGTACGCGCGCATCACGCAGCAAGCGAACGCCCCCATCGTGGAGCTCGATCGCGACGGACGCATCATGCTGTGGAACCCCAAGGTGGAGGCGCTCACGGGCTACAGCAACGACCAGGTCAAAGGCACGCCGCTCGTGGACTTGGTGCACGGAGACTTCCGCGTGCTGGTGGGCGAGCTGCTCGCGCGCGTCGCCTCGACGAACACATCCGTGTCCGAGTTCGAGCTGCCCCTTGTGACTGCCAGCGGCGCGCGCGTAGAACTACTACTGAGCTTGACGCCACAGGTTGCTGTGAATGGCGCGGGCGTGACTGTTAACCGCATCGTGGCGATCGGCCAGGACGTGACCGCACGGAATGCGAGCGAGATGGAGTACAGCAAGCTGGTGGATTCAGCCAATGCCCCCATCTTCGGCGTCGATGCAGACGGATGTGTAGTGATCTTCAACAAGAAGGCTGCCCAGATTAGCGAGTACTGGCCTGGTGAAGTCATGGGCGTTGATTTGGTGTCATTCTTGATCCACGAAGACTATCGTGACGAAGTGGCAGCAGTGTTCCAGAAAGCGCTGCGGGGTATTGAGACAGCCAACTTCGAGTTTCCGCTGATCACAAAGCATGGGCGGAAGGTGGAGATTCTGCTAAATGCCACGCCGCGCTTCAATCACGCCGGCGCTATTGTAGGTGTGGTGGGCATTGGCCAGGATATCACCGAACGAATTGTGCAGGAGCAAGAATATAGCCGCCTCATCGACACAGCTAATGCACCGATCGTTGGCGTGGACAAGAAGTTCCGCGTAACAATTTGGAACAAGAAGGCGGCTACTATTACAGACTATTCGTATGCGCAGGCTATAGGCAAGGACCTCCTAGGCTTCATTGCCGAACACGCTCGCGACGCAGTAGCAGACGTGCTGTCAAAAGCAATGATTGGTACAGAAACGGCAAACTTTGAGTTCCCCTTGGTGGCGAGGAGTGGGAGAGTGTTGGACATTCTGCTAAACGCTACTCCACGCTTCGACCACAGCGGTAACATCACTGGTGTGGTAGGAATCGGACAGGACTTCACGGACCAGCGTGCGCAGGAGGAAGAATACATTCGTCTGATTGATACGGCCAACGCCCCAATTTTCGGTATTGATATGGACGGGCGTGTTGATATTTGGAATCGAAAGGCTGTGGCGATCACGGAGTACACAGTTCTGGAGGCACGCGGAACTCGCTTGGTTGAAAGTTTCATTCCACACGACTACCGCGCTGGCGTGTCCGACGTTATGTCGAAGGCGATGGAGGGAGAAGGTACCGCCAACTTCGAGTTTCCACTAATTACAAAAACCGGTCGTCGAGTAGATATTTTGCTCAATGCAACTCCACGCTACAACCAGCACGGAGACATCGTGGGTGTTGTTGGCATCGGCCAGGACATTACAGAGCGAATCGTACAAGAGCAGGAATATAGTCGACTGATTGACACTGCAAACGCACCCATCTTCGGTGTCAATATGGCCGGTCTTGTAAATATTTGGAACGACAAGTCAGCCGAGATCACACAGTTCACCGCCGAAGAGGTCATCGGAAAAGACTTGGTGCAAGAATTTATTTCTGAAGGCTATCGCTCTGCCGTGGGTCTGGTGTTATCGCAGGCTTTGAACGGTGTGCAAACTGCCAACTTTAATTTCCCGCTAATTACCAAATCAGGGCGTCGCGTGGAGATTTTATTAAATGCCACTCCGCGATACAACGAACTGGGGGAGATCGTTGGTGTTGTAAGTATTGGTCAGGATATTACGGAGCGAATTGCGCAGGAGCAGGAGTACAGTCGTCTTATCGATACTGCCAATGCCCCCATTTTTGGAGTAGATGGCGAGGGTCGTGTGAACATCTGGAATAAGAAGGCCGCTGAAATTATGCAGTATTCAACGAATGAGGTCGTTGGAGAAAACCTGGTTGAAAAATTCATTACGGAGGACTATCGCGAAGCTGTTGGGGCCGTCCTATCTAAGGCGCTTGATGGGATTGAGACAGCAAATTTCGAATTCCCGCTAGTCACGAAGGCAGGCCGTCGTGTCGAGATTCTGCTGAATGCTACACCTCGGTTTAATGAGCACGGGACTGTGATTGGTATGGTGGGCATTGGTCAAGACATTACGGATCGTATCGCACAGGAACAAGAGTATGCGCGTTTGATCGAAAAAGCGAACGCCCCAATCTTTGGTGTCGACTCAAGGGGCCTGATCAATATTTGGAATCATAAGACTGCTGAAATGACGAGATTCTCGAAGGAGGAAGCAGTTGGAAAGGATTTGATGAACTGGGCTATTCCCGAGGAGTACCGCGACGCTGTGGAAACCATATTGTGGAAGGCCCTCGAAGGCGACGAAACTTCAAATTTTGATGTCGAACTGAAGAAAAAGAATGGTCGCACTGTAAACATCCGCATGAATGCGACAGCAAGATTTGACCAGCACGGCGAAATTGTGGGTGTGGTTGGCATCGGTCAGGACTTGACTGATCGCATTGTTCAGGAGCAAGAGTACACGCGCTTAATCGATACGGCCAACGCACCGATTTTTGGCGTGGACGCCAACCTTTGTGTAAATATTTGGAACAAAAAAGCCGCCCAGCTTACCAAATACACGACGGCTGAGGTTATTGGAGAGAATCTGGTAGAAACTTTTATCTCTCCAGAGTATCGGCCTGCCGTGGCTGACGTGTTCAGTAAGGCTCTAAATGGTATCCAGACGGCGAACTTCGAATTCCCTCTTATCACTCGTCCTGGTACACGAATTGAAATTCTTCTCAACGCCACACCACGTAACGATATGCATGGCAACATTGTTGGTGTGGTGGGCATCGGCCAGGATATTACGGATCGTATCGCTCAGGAGCACGAGTACTTCCGTCTGATTGACACTGCAAATGCCCCTATTTTTGGTGTAGATACGTTTGGGTGCATTAACGAATGGAATCAGAAAATTGAAGAGATTACGGGCTATCACAAGTCCACAGTTCTAGGCTTCGACTTAGTGGAGACGTTTATTAACAAGGAGAATCGTCCAGAAGTGAGCAAACTACTGAATCAAGCATTAATAGGAATTGATGTGGAGGAGATGGAACTTCCCATGACGACTGCTGCCGGGCGGCCATTGCTATTGCTTGTGAATGCTTCTAGCAAGAAGGATATGCACGGCAACATTCGCGGTGTGATCGGGGTGGGTCAAGACTATACTGCTAAGAAGCACATGGAGGCAGCGAAGGTGAACTTCTTGGCTTCGTTCAGCCACGAGCTTAGAACTCCTCTGAATGGTGTGCTCGGCATGCTTGAACTACTGCGGGATGAGAAATTGGACAAGACGCCTGAGCGTTATGTGCACATTGCCTACATTTCTGGCTCACTCCTGCTGAATCTAATCAACGACATCCTCGACTTGTCGAAGATAGAAGCAGGACACATGGAAATTTCTGCAGACCCATTCCAAATGGAGGACTTGCTGGAGTACTCAGTAGAGATATTTAAGTTCAAGGCTCGCGAAAAGCACATTAAACTAACGTTGGAGTGCTCACCAAAGGTACCAAAACGCGTCATTGGCGACGTAAGCCGACTTCGTCAGGTGTTACTCAACTTGCTTTCAAACGCTATCAAGTTTACGAATGAGGGATCGATCACAGTCCGTTGCAACATGGTACCATCACCTGACCTTCCAAAACATTGCGTCAAGCTGCTGTTCCAGGTAATTGACACTGGCGTTGGTATGGACGACGAGGAAAAGTCACGATTGTTCTCCCTGTTTACTAAACTTGAGCGGACACGCAAGAACAATCCGACGGGCTCTGGCTTGGGTCTTGCGATCTGCAAGCAGTTGGTTGAGCTTATGGAAGGAGAAATTGACGTGGACAGCGAGTTGGGTGAGGGCTCAGAGTTTTTCTTCACGGTTGTCGTTCGTCGCCTAGAAGACGAAGACGACGATCTCATTCAAAAATTCCCGGCGGTTCTAGCTGCGGATTCAAATGTGACCCCTTCACTAGTAGCCAGTAATGCTAGACACAATGCGTCGATGTCAGAGTTGGTTCCGAAGCATGCTCGAATCTTGGTGGTGGAAGATAACGAGTTTAACTGGGAAGTTGTTAAGAGCTTCTTCATGGAAGACAATCATTTGCTCCAATGGGAAACAAATGGCCTGGATGCATTCCAGGTGTATCAAGATCATCACGATTCCTATGATATTGTGTTGATGGATTGCGAGATGCCCATCATGAACGGTTACGATTCAACTCGCAATATTCGTAACTTTGAAAAGCAACACAAACTTCCACGTATTCCGATCATTGGTGTCACGGCGTATGCTATGAGTGGGGACCGCAAGAAGTGCTTAGATGCTGGCATGGATGAATTTATCGTCAAACCAATCTCGAAAACGGAGCTTCGAAAGGCAATTCGCAAGTGGATGCGCGTTCGCTTCCTGGGCCAGCATTGCCCCCGACCCCCAAGACCTGAGTCCACAAACACTGGTGAAGGCTCGCCTACTGGTTCATCTTGCCAAACAGCTGCTAATTTAGTGGCAGCTTCTAGACACGAAGAAAAACTGGACTTGGACCGAGCTATCTCGGACCTAGAACTCGAGGATCCTATGATGATCGGTCAACCCGGTGGTATTCAGACAGCAGTTGGATCAGAAGCTTTACTCATGTCGCTCACAACTATCAGTGAGAGTAAGAGTAACCAGTCGGTAAGTTCAGGGACCCGCACTATTGGAGCTGTGGACGGCCAAAACGAATCAAGCGCAACCCGGCCACCTTGTGGAACAGTTTTGAATCCCGGAAATCTTGTCAATGCTTCTAGCATTGTTGGCACAAATTTGTTCGCTGCAGCTAAGGCCGCCGGGATCTATCCCATGAATGCAGTCGAACCACCTGCTTCCCGTTCACCCTCGATAGACGAGCCAAATAATCAGGTTGATGGCGATGCGTCCAGCTCGACGACGATAGTAAACAAGGCAGCGCGAGCATACTCATCGACCATGGCGCCTGAAGATGTTGTGATACCCACTGGTGATCCCATTGACTATTCGCTTGGTGTGGAACAGTGTGGCGCAAACGAAAGTTTGTTCGTGAACCTCCTCGAAAAGTACGCTGGACTTAGCGAGGAGTTCATGAGACGTATTGAGGATGCTTATGCCAAGAGTGACTACGTGGTACTGCGTCGTGAGAGCCACTCTCTTAAGGGATCGTCTGCTTACGTTGCAGCCCTGCGTGTTTCCAAGGCGGCATTCCGTGTCCAACTTGCTACTGAGCATGTGATGGAGGAGACTGCTACTGAAGTGAACCATGCATCTCTGAAGGATGCATTTCAGTTGCTGAAAAGTGAGCATCGTGCCTTGCGTGGCTACCTTCGTCGTAACTTCTCCTTCCGGACTAATGCTGGAAATGGAAACCAAGACAACAAGAAAATGAGCGGTAGTAATGGAGGAGGTGACAACGCTTGCGTTGTCATGTGAATCTGCGGTGGAAGCGGTGATATATTTTGCTTTTTATGAAGTCGGGACGAAGCAATGAAGGCAAGGAGAGGATCGATAGAGCGTTTTCGAGCAGCTTGTCCGCCGCCTCCTTCGTTGTGCCGCAGAAATGTAACTTACTTCGAAGTATAATTGATTGTCTGCGTTGACGTCGACTGTTTTATGTGCTCATCACTTTGACTGCTGCTTGGCATCGTCAAAGTAGGTATCCTCGATGTCGTTTAACAGGTCATTCATAGCTTCTTGAAACTTGGCGCATACTAGTGTACGGCTTGCACCGATTTGCTCAGCGAATCGTGAAAGTTTGCTGCAGACAAAGCCAGCACTTGCTTTTGAACACTAACAGTAACCACTAGCAGCTACAGAGGAAATTGCAACGTACACTTTTTGCATGGCTGGGAGCAGTTGAATCCACGCTGCGATATCTTCCAATGTGTAGTCGTGCTCCTTAATGAGCTCCTTCGCGTCTTTAAAGTAATGCTCAGCCACCTTTTGCACGATCTCATCTACCTCAGCTTGCTCTTTGCTCTCATCGTCGGCAGTTTTCGCGTCGACATCAACTTCCTCAGTAGTTCTCCTACTGCCTGGACTCGGGGTCGCTGTCTGCTCAACACAATACTTCGAGATGAACTCATGGTTGAGTAGTTCTTTGACACTCCACCGTTCCGTCTGGTCTTTCTTAAGGCACTTGTCTAGGAAATCGCAGAACAAATCCGAGAACTCACCCTCGGGTAGCCGAGGAGGCTAACAAATGAGTGATCAGATATAATAAGCAGGATATGCTCACGGAAAGGAGCGTACCGGTTCGTTGCGGATCATATGCAGTAGTTCCCAGTACCCACCGCGCGACGAATATGGGAATTTGCCGAGAGCACAAGTCATAATGGAGAGACCAAAAGACCAAACATCGGACTTGTACGAGTATTCCTGAAAAGCAAGAGTCAAACACGTTAGCTACCCAGTTATATGAGAAACTCAATAGTTTAGTTGCTTTCACCTCGCTGGCAATGCGTTCCGGGGACATATATGTAAGCGTGCCGACAAAAGTCGTGGCTTTAGCCATCGAATTCTCCATCTCGCGCACAATGCCAAAATCCGAAACTTTCACGTCTCCGAAATGGTTGATAAGAAGATTACTGGGTTTAATGTCACGGTGCAGTTGGTGTGTGCTGTGAAGAAAGGCAAGGCCCTTCAGTACGCGAAAGGAAATGTTCGCCAGCACCACCTCACTAGTGCAACCTCCTGTGTCTACGATATCTTGTAGTGATCCACCATCCATGTACTCAACAACAATCGATACATTCCCTTCGTTTGGATTCATGAAGGCATCGTACAAGCACACTAGCTCCGGGCACGCCACATTTTGCCGCGTAGATTCTGCACTGTCAGCATCCGGAAGCGAGGATAGATTATTGTACAGCGCTTTGAGTTCTGCGATGAGTTGGTGCCGTTTTTCGTGCTCGAACACAGGAATTACTTTTACTGCTACAAGCATCAGTGATGGCACATGAAGAGCCTTGTGTACTACCCCGCTTGCACCACGGCCGAGAACCCCAAGTTTTACCAAATGTTTTTTTGTGTTGGATGGCTGCTGTCGCTGATCGGATTGACTCGATGAGCCATCTGAGTCGCGATCGGGTGACCGAGTAAGGCCAGTCTGTTTGATTTGAAAGCCTACAGCATCAAACGTTCCCGACGCGGACAAGTCGTATGATCGCTCCAATCGATCTGTGCTACCACTATGCAGGTCTAATTGAAACTCTGAGCCCAAACCTTGGACAAAGTTCCGTTGAATGCCTTTCTTACCCGCAGATGAGATCGTAGGAGAAGTAGAAGTACCGGGCCTAGCACCAAGTCCACTCGGACTCGACAGCTTCGGACTTCTCGGTGCTTGCCGACCCGGAGCTCCTTGTCCTGGAGGACAGTCAACACTTATCATCGGTTCAAGGTCTGCTATCTCCAGCTTGATTTGTGCTGCTCGTGGGCGTGCACCATGAACGAGTCGCGTCTCGCTACTCTTTTTCTTTTCCGCTCCTTTAGGCATCCGACCTTCTTCAGCAGCCGCCGAAGCGTCCTCAGGATCCGTTCGCAATGATCGAATGCGCCTCATATCGTTTGCTAGAGATTGCACGCTCCGCGCTGTGTGCAATGAACCGTCTTGCCCTGAATGATCAAACTTGCTCTCTGCTCGCCCGGATGGACCTGCATCCGTTGATGAATTTCCTGGTCGGTGACGGTCTAAAATCTTCACCTCTGGCTGCTTGAGCTTCGATTCTCTGATACCCGACGATTTTGCATCAGCGTCATTGGGGTGATATGCACTGCATCGGCATACAGATAATTATTGTTTTGTACATTATACAAAGATGCTATAAAATCTTGCGTACGCTCGTCTCTCATCGGTAGGCGTGTCGAAACGCGACGAGATGGAGTACTGTGATGACACCGAAGCCATAGCAGAGCAAGCAAATTAACCCCAGCGACAGCTATAGTAGACAACCCTTTCTGTCCGTCGCTAGATTCTACCTTTGACTCGGCCTTCATCTTCAGCACCTGCTCGATAAAACAAATGAGACCAAGTAACTACAAAAGAGCTACTACGTAGCTGGAAGCTTTTGTTGCACATACCTGAGGCTTGATCATCTGCTCCCTATCGCTTGCCGTTGCCTTCATCGTCGTCTTGTTCACACACGGAGCAATTGATACTGCAGACAGTCGTTACACTTGAAGCGACGCGAAAGATTTAAAAACTAATACCAGCTTTTGAACGGAACTTCAACAACATGGATATATACTTACATACCAGTCATGGAAATGTCCTACAATATAATAAGTATCATGTAAAGCAATATCTAAACATGAGTTAGACATAGCTACACTGGTTGCTTTCGCTGATGATCGCTGTGGATAGATTGAAGGGGTTAACAACGTTATGTTACAGAGGCACACGCATTACGAATACGACGAACTGATTTTGGTGTAGTATCCTCAAATGGGCGTGAAGTCCACGCCACGCTGCGGGCAATTCTCAAAGTTGCCGAGATGCAGCAACCAGGCTTAGATTGTACATAAATCATTAATTCCCCAAATGTTATGTATGTATTCCTCATAACTAGGAAAAATTTTCCTAGTTGTGAGCTACAGGTGCAACATGCGGCGTAGCTCTGTGACTCTGTCGCGAGGGTACGGTGGGCGCTGAGCCACGAAGCTTTCGGTGGCCGATTTCTTGGCACTTTGCTCTTTCTCGACGCAATAGAGGTCCTGCACTCGTTGCAAGGCTGCGGTCTTCAAGTCCTTGGGCTTCGGAATTTTTCCGCTGTGCATGGCCTGCTTAATGTCAGCGATAGCAAGCGGGATCTGCTTCTTGACAAAGAGCTTGCCCTCTTTAGTCTCTAGCCACTCCCTAGCAGCAGCTCCAGCCGCTTTCACTTCTTCATTGATATGCTGCTGCACTTCTGCCTTGCGTCGCCTCTCCGCGAGCTCCATCGTCTCTCGCCACATCTTCTCAGCTGCAGGTACTAGCACTCCCGATACCTCCATCACCGAAGCTAGATTCTCTTGAATATGCACGGATTCGCGAGCCCGAACAAAATCCTCGTTACGCTTGATAGCTAGCATTTTTATGCGTAAGTTGCATGTTGGATTCACACCCAGCAGCAGCTCGTGCACAGTGATACTTGAAAGGCATCGGTTGTGTTCTACCTGTCGTTGTGCAATATCGAGGGGCTGCGACCACAACAAGTTGTAAATATTCATCGTTGAGGCTAGGAATTCCACGCACACTGACTCACCTTGTAGCGTTTGTAGTTTTGGGCCGAAAACGCGGCAATAGCAGCATCTGTATGCTTCAGGAGGTAGCGGAGCAGCAAGACCTGAGAGGTTCGAGCGCACCAGTGTACCACCGTGTCTCCGTATGAGTCCTTGCAACCTGTGTCTCCTCCTGCTTCCACCAGCAAGCGTAATATTTCTACTCGATTGGCGGCTGGACCGAGCGTATTGCGGCACGTAGCGATCATCGGAGTCGTTAGGCTGTACTGGGTATCGATAGCATTCACTACTTCGAGACAAATCTCCGGCGTGAAGTGAGTCTGCATGAACCCAACTAACAAGCGGACGACTGCGACAGATCCTAGATAGCTGGCTTCATGTAGCAGAGTCTCTCCACCTCCACCACCTTCAACTCCCTTCTCAGTGATGCAAAGATAATCCTTTCGTATGAAGAAGCGATTTATGTCCTCCTCCAAGAATGTTTTGACTCCTTGGGCGTCGTCTGCTGCAATACTTACCCACACATTCACAAACGGCTCGACCTTCTTGTCGTGCTCTGCAGCTTGTTTTAAGGCTGTCGCTTGAGCGGTCGAAGCCAGATCCGACGTTTTCGGTCTTGATTGCTGCTGCTGAATTCCGGCTTGGTGCTGCTTGGTCCAGAACTTCTCAGTCTCCTCCTTTACTTTCAAAGCTTTCTGTAACCACGGAGGGAATCGAGGCACGCCTTTGCCTTGATGCACCGGGTTTCCCTCCATTGTATCTGCAATTCCGATGGCCGTACAGATCTATCGATTATTCTAGTGTCGCTTCACGAGCAATAGTAAACTATGTATAATGAACCAACACACTGCATTAACTGAAGATTGGATGCGAGTTCTCTACTTGTTTACTTGTTTGCCTCACGTGCGATTTTATCGTCGAGATATTGTGTGGTCTTGTCCTTAGCAGCTCTCTTGGCAGCAACTGTCTGCGTGATTTGAGCCATCTTGTTGACGCTGGTGCCGATGACAGCGTCGCCAGTTTTCATGTTCGTGTGGTTAGGCAGAGAGCGTGTTGCATTGCTCGCCAATTGACCCAGACTGAGTGAAGCCTTGTACTGTAGCTCCTCATCGGTGGATCGAGCACGCGCAATGCGAAGCAGTGCTTGGATGCCGCCCTCTTCGGCGATGCGCAGATGGTTCTCGTAATTGTCGGCTAGTTTGAGAAGAGCTAGTCCGGCATAGTGGCGTGGCTCTGCGTGCACTGACATCATTGCTATCAGCGGTCGAAGCGCTCCACGCTCTACTAAGCGAACTTGATACTCGCGGTTGGAAGCAAGGTGAGCCAACGTGAAGGTCGCGTACTCTTGGCATTCCATGTCTTCGACGCAGGCTAACGCAATAGCGGCATCCAAACCTCCTTCACGGTACAGATCGTCGTGGTAGTCGGTCTGCTGCTCCACCACCAGCGCGAGCAAGTATCCACAATTTCTTAGTGTCTCGGTGTCAATGCACTTAGCCAACGCAACCACATGAGCGAGAGTCCCAAGCTCGACAAGCTTCTGCAAAACATCCTTGCTTTCTGCAAGCGATCCCAAACAGTAGAGTGCACAGCGCACACACTCTTCGTCTGTCGACGCTAGCAGAGCTAGTAGTGGTAATAGCCCACCGCTTTGCATTACGGATACTTTTGTCACACCCTGCTTTCCAAGAGCTAACGCGTTCAGAGCCAAGCAACCGCAAAGCTGCACGTCAGCACTCGGATACCGAAGCAGGTCAATCAGTGGTGGAACAGCACCCTCCTCGATCAAGCGCAGCTTATTGTTGCCCATTCCACCGAGGCCCAGAGCTGCGAGTGCCAACGCTGCATAACGTTGGATTTCAGCATCCGGGAACCGAATGAGGTGTGTAAGTGGTCGAATAGCTCCTTGCTCTACAATGAATGCCTTGTCATCGCCCGACGAAGCAACATTGCATATCGCGAGTGTGGCGAATCTCTGCGTAGCCACATCCAGAGATCGTGTAAGGCGAAAAAGTGAAGGCAATGCTCCCTGGCGTACCAGCTCAGGCTTGATCGAATTTGTTACAGATAATGAAGCAAATACTCGGGCACAGTCACGCTGAACGCGGGCGTCGTCGTGGGCGCCTACATTTACCATTGCCGGGATAGCACCCTCTCGCACGACATCAAGTTGGTGTTCGAGCGAGTCAGCCACATTTGCCAGGGCGAAAACGCAGTCTCGCTTCACCTCGAGGTCATCGTAAGCACAGCAGCGGAGAATTCGCGCCAAACCACCATCACGAACAAGTTTCAGTTTGTTCTCTTCATTGAGAGAGAAGCTGGAAAATGCTGCCGCTGCTGTACGCTGGTAGTCTAGGATCGGACTTTGAGCCAGCTTAATGAATGGCTGCAAAAGCGATTCTTGTACGATATATACTCGGATGGTTGGGTTTGCCGACAGAAACCGTAAACCCATGGCTGCATAACGCTGCGTGATGTCATCAGCGGACTCAGTCAGCTGGATGAGACACAGCAAGGCACCTTGCTTGTACACAGCAACGTGGTTTTCCTCATTAGAGCAGAGATTGGCAAGTGCACGACTGACATCTTGGAGAATCTCCGCACTGTCGGGAGCTACCTTTGTCAGCGTGACAAGCGCACTGGTCAAACCTTCGGCAACAATTTTTTGTTGGTTTGCTGGATGCTCCGATAAATTCGCCACCAATCCGGCACACTGACACTGCAAGTCTCGTAGCCCCTTAGCGCCAGGGTTTGCGTTTAGACATCTCAATACAGGGCGCAATGCTCCTTCTTCAACCACTTGCTGTTTGATCTCTGGGTGTGACGCTGACGAAGTCAGGTGCCGCAACGCTGCGACCGCCGGGGCTTGAAGCGATGAATCCACATCCCGTAGAAACGTTATGAGAGCTTTGAGTCCACCCTCCTCCACGAACGCACGCCGGAACTCGCTATTAGCTGCAATATCACGGAGTGCCAATACGCTCTGACGTCGAGTATTAAGTTCCTTAGCGTGCAGTAGGAAGAATAACGTCTTAAGCCCACCCTCGTATACCAGTCCACGGTGGCTTGCGAAATTAGGTGCGAGCTTTCGTAGTGCTAGAGCGGCATTGTACTGACACTCAGTATCCAGCGATAGTCCCAGATGAACGAGACCAGGAAGGCCATCCGCAATCATGTCTGTATGGTGCTCGAAGCTTGAGAGCAAATTCGCGATCGTTCGTGATGCTTCACGGTGAATTTCTTCATGGCGGTGCTTCATGAGAGCGATGAGGAAATTCCCACTCCGTTCCGCCACGAAATGGGGGTGAGTGTCCAAGTGCTCAGCAAGATTCGCAAGGGCACCACATGCTTGGCGAGCAACCTCAAGGTCTGGCGACCGTGCCAGTTTGATCAATGGACGGAGTGCCCCTTGTTCAACGATTTCCACTTTGTATTCGTCACTGAGTGACAGGTTACAATAGGTTGCAGCCACTTCGCGCTGCGTATCCAGCTCTTCAGACATACCAGCGATTGCTAAAGGGGCCAAACCACCGCCACGTACTATTCGCCCACGGTTTTGAGCCGAAAACTGGCACAGGCGACGAAGTGCAGATATTGCTAGCGTGTGGGAGTTGGAATCTTCAGCATGTGCCAGCATAATGAGTGGTGCAATCCCGCCTTCGTCTCCGATTGCTGCACATTGTGCAGTGTTGCCAGCAAAGTTCGCCAACGCGAAGGCGGCATACAAGCGAATATCCTCGTCTTTCGACTGACCTAGTCGCAGCGCCACTTTCAAAATACCACGCCCAATCATGTGATCATGGTTGCTCTCGTTCGCTGCCAAGTTTGATAGCGCCATGATGGCAAACCTCTGACTCTCCAAATCATCGTCGTCCTCAGTGAGCGCTAGGATAGGTGCAAGACCGCCGTGGACGAGTACCTGTACTTGGAGAAGTGGATCGCAAGCCAAGTTACACAATGCAATGCAGGCATAGCGACGCACACTTGGATCTGCCGTATCTTTTGCCGCGAGCAACAGTGCTTGCAGTCCTCCACCGCGTGCCGCGGCTGATCGGGTCTCACTGTTTGCTGCCAGATTGCACAGGGTCATGGTGGCGTATCGTTTACAATCTCCATCTTTTGCCCCAGCGAGCCGCACAAGTGCCGACTCAATCCCTGCTTCCACGAGTTTCAGTTGGTTCACTTGTGCGCATGACACATTGTAGAGTGCCAAGGCTGCGCTTCGTTGGCACTCGAGATTCGGCGACAAGCATAGAGCTCGCAGAGGTCGTAGTGCGTGGCGCTCTACGACTACAAGTCGATTCTGACGATGTCCGGATACATTTGCAAGTGTCATACTAGCATATCGAGAGCACTCCGGGTCATTAGCACCAGCAAGATCTACGAGAGGATCCAGGCCGTCATCTTGTACTACCAAATGCAGTTGGTTAGCGGGATTAGCCGTCAGATTGCATAGTGCCATGGCCGAATACTTTGAACACTCTACACTAGGTGATCGCAGTAGAGCCACCAGGGCGCGCATGCCGCCCGCTTTCATGATCTTCTGCTCGTTGCTTGAGTTACTTGATAAATTGCAAATGGACATTGCTGCGCAGCGCTGAATTTCCTGGTTGTCAATTTCACCGAGTCGTTCAACTAGTGCGGGTAATGCACCAGCATCGACAATACGATGCTGATTGTCTGCGTGCGCACTCAGCCGGTAGAAGGCTCTTGCTGCATACTGCCTTGTGGATGCGAATTCACTCTTCAGTAGCCCAGCTAGCGGAACGAGACCACCGAGCTCAGATATTTGAAACTGGTTGTGAGTTGTGACGGCTAGGTTTCCAAGACACATAGCTGCATCACGTCCACAAAGCTCCTCTTTGCTGGACGCCAGCATGAACACAGCGCGGAATTCTTCGAGCGAAAACACCCCCAGGTGATTCTCAGGATTGCTCGACAAGTTCGCGAATGTCCTACTAGTGTGCCGTGCGATCTCTACGTGATAACTGGCCTTTGAAAGCGCTAGAAGGGCTGGTAGCGCTCCTTCACGTATCATTTGTACCTGGTTCAATACATTTTCACTTAGAGTGGCCATCGCCCCGGCGCATTGTAGTCTAACATCGTCATCATCCACAGTACAGCAATTGAAGAGAGGAGGAAGACCACCTTCGTGAACAAACTGTGTTTTTACTGGCGCGTATAGCGCTAGATGACGTACACCTGCAGCTCCCATAGTTTTGAGTGTCGCATCAGAACTTCGTAGTAAAGAGATGAGAGATAGCATGGTTCCACCATCTTCAGCTAGGGTGGGCTTGTTATCTTTATTCGCAGTTAAAGTTTTGAGTGCTGCCGCTGCTTGCCGCTGGACATCTAATCCGGGAGCTCCGAGTAACAAGTGAATCGTTTGGACAGATCCACTGCCCAGCATAGCCCGGTGAGTATCGGAGTTGCTCGTAAGCTTGTGAAGAGCAAGTGCCGTGTTATATTGACACTCGTGGTCCTCAATCTTCGCAACGCGGGCTACTGCAGCAAGGCCTTCCTCATTAAGAAGTACAGCATGAAATTCTGGTGTACTCATCAAATTGGCAACAAGTCTGGATGCCTCACGGTAAACCGGCAAGTGCCGACTGCGCATTGCCTTGACTCCCACATGCACCGCGTGTACATCTATCATGAACTCATGCGTGTGAATACTTTCCGCAATGTTTGCAGCAGCACCATATGCATTTCGAGCAACTTCAACATCAGGAGATGAACACAGTCCAAAAACTTGCTGGAACAGTGCCGGTGAACTGTTTGCAAGTATTAGTTTGTTGGCTTGTGCTAGACTCAAGTTGCACAAGCACGCGGCCGCCTCACGCTGATTTTCTAGCAGCTCCGAATGTCGGGCACAGGCCAAAAGTGCAGCCGCGAGGGACTCACGATGTTGGGCCACCATAGATACTCGATTGACATCTAGACGCGTGATCCGCCGTAATATCGAAATTGCATGACATTGAGCGCTTGGATGCTTTGCATCTTCGGCATCGAGGCCTAACTTGATAATGGGTCCGCCACTATCACTGAGCTGACCTATAAGTTCATGGAGTGATTCGTTAGCAGATATCTTGCCCAATGCAAAAGCGGCGTAGAACCGTGTCTCCATGTCATTAGATGTGTCCAGAGCCGCGATAAGTGCAGGAATAACTCCATTATCAACAAAAGCCTCGTGGTTGGCTTCATTCGTGAAAATGCAGCCTAACGCAAGCAGCGCAAATTGGCGAGGCTCTGCATGATCTGTATCGCACGCAAGGTCAATAAGTGGTACCACAACCTTTTCGCGCAGCACCCTAGAATGATTTTGTGGGTTTGATACGAGATTTACTAGACCAACTACTCCAAAAAGCCTTGTCTTTGGATCTTTGCGTTGAATAGCACGAATAAGGAATTCATGACAGCCATCTGTAAGTAGCAAGTCGTGTAGCGCATAGTTTGATGAGAGGTTTGTCACGCACTTGACTGCTTCACGAGCTACTCGCGCAGGGGCACCATGCGCCTCAAACTCCAGAAAAAAACGTAATCCGCGTTGTTCTGCAATAGCTGGGTGCGTATCAGAGTTTTCAGCGATATTGGCAACGCTAGCACATGCAAATGCAGCCGTTTCTTCGTCCGTTGAGAGCATTAGAGTGATCAGGCTTCCCATTAGTGGAGACGCTGCAATAATGAGTTTGTTTTTCTCGGCGAGTGATAGATTGTAGGCTGTCATGGTAACTTCACGATGCAGTTCCACGTCGGAGGAGCGTGCTCCCAGTACCAGAGGCTCCAGCCCACCTTCCGAAACGATATGTAAGCGTGTTTCTGGACGATTTGAGAGACCACGAAGTGCAGCGATAGCGGGTTTTTGGTCGTTCACGTCGTCGGAGCAAGCTAGCTGGATAATAGGAGGTAGTCCTCCCATCGCTTCAACCATTTGTCTGCGATCTGGGTTGGCCGCGAGGTTACACAACGCGAAAGCAATGCATCGATGCGTCTCCAGGTCGACACTATTAGCCACCTCGACGAGAGGTGATACTGCTCCAGCTGCAACCAACTCATCCTGGAACTCAGACTTGGCGGCAATGTTGCTTAAGGTCACCGCACCGAAGAGTCGATACGTAGCATCGGCAGAACACAGAAATGCCACAAGCGACTGCATCTCACAGGCTGCAATGAAGACTTCTGGGTAAGCTCCGACGCAACCACTGAGCGACAGATTGCACAAGCAGGCTAAGACTTCTTGTTGCACATCCATATCTTCGGATTTCGTCAACGCTAGCAGTGGGCGCAAAACTCCACGTCGTACCAGTTCGCGCCGAGCTAGCTCGTTCACGCACAGTCCACGCAATGCACAGACTGCACGATATTGGCATTTCGTATCTTGAGATTCTAGCAAACGCAGCAAAGCCTCCAAAAAGGCATCTCCCAGCTCAAGAAGCATTGCATGATTGTCTGCAAATGCGGTGAAGTTAGCGATACCAAACGCGGCCCCATTTCGCAACGCCATGTCTGCATGTTGTAGTAAGTCAGCAAATAATGGAAGAGTCCCAGCATCGACTAATACCGATTGGGTAGCTCGCACGCTAGCAATATTGGTAAGCGTAAAGACAGCATAACGTTGTGTGTCTAGATCACCGTTTAGTGATCCATTTGCCAGTGCTACAAGGGTCGGAACGAGTGCATCCTGCACAACTTTTGTAATATTGTCGACGTTTGTCGAAAGATTAGCAATGCCCATGGCCGCATACCGCTGGCTTAGAAAATCGGGTGCGTTCAGCGCTGCCATTAGTGGTGTCAGGCCTCCACCAGATACGATTTCAGCTGTATATGCATACTCGGCTGACATATTTGCAATGGTGCGTAGGGCTTCTCGTTGCACATCAACACTCTTTGCTCGTAGCACGAACTTGATGTGTTGCAAGACCCCGTCTTTCACCATTCGTCCCTGATTTTCCACCACTTCTGCCAAGTTGGCAAGTACTCCACATGCTTGATGGGCTACTTCTCCGTCCGCAGAGTGCACTAAAGTTAATAGCGGTACCAAACCGCCATTCAATACGATGACAACTTTGTTGTCTTCACTCAGTGACAAGTTGCGCAACGCAGCACAAACTTCGCGTTGGACTTCAACACTTTCTGATAGTGCTAGTTTAAACAACGGAGCAAGCGCACCAAATGACACGGCTTGAGTCCGGTTCTTAGCCTCCACTACCATGCGGCGCAGCGCAAAGCACGCTTGCAAATGCGTGTCCTCATCCGCGTCGTGAAGTAGCGCGATAACAGTGCGCAACACACCCAACTTGGCGATTTGTGCGCTGTTGTTTTCGTCGGCTGCCAGATTGTTCAGTGCAAATGCCAACGCACGACGAGTCTCCAAATCAGTAGCCTTGTCGACTGTCATGAGTGCAGTGACAGCACCCTGATCAAACAAATCGCGGTGGTTCTTGGGATCCACTGCGAGATTACCGATTGCCAACGTGCCAAACCGCCGGCATACTACATCTTCTGTCTCCTGTGCAAATGCACCGATATAACGCAGTGCGTTGCTGCGCAACAAGGTAGCCTGGCTTGATGGTTTGGCCGCGAATAGAGCTAGGCAACGCGAGATCTGGCGCTTTACCTCCAGATCAGCACCGGTTGCAAGAGCGTACAATGGTGTTAGTACCCCCTCTTCGAGCATCTTTTTGTGCGTGTGCCCTTCAATCATTTCAGCCAGATTAGCTAGCGCACACACAGCCTGACGCTCACGATACGCATCTCGACTGCTAGCCAGAGCGATTAGTGCCGGCAGGCATCCACCACGAGCCATCGTGATCTTGTTCTCTTCACTTAACGACAAATTGGAGAGTGTAGCCGCCACCTCCCGCTGTACTTCAATGCTTTCGCTTGAAGCTGCTAGGATGAGCGGCTCTAGAGCGCCAAGTCGCACAACCTGCTGGCGCACCACTTGATTTACCGAAAGACCTCGGAGACCTGCGATCGCTTGGAACTGCACATTTGTATCACCAGGAAATGCAAACGAGATAATTGGTTGTAAGCAGTTGGCTGCAACGATACGCTCGATGTTGTTCGGGTTGCTACACAAGTTACCAAGTGCGAAGATGGCAAACTGTCGGCACTTGACATCTCGATGTTTAGCGTAGCCTGCCAGAAAATTCAATGCCTTGTCCAGCAATTCCTCATGAGTTGACGGTGAAACTGCCAAATTGGCCAGCACCAGAAGGCAATAACGAATAACATCATTATCGGCGAGCGAGCGAGGATCCAACGCTTCTTCAATATGTGCAAGGATTGGAGGAAGCACACCTTGGGCTAATAACTTTGGTTGGTTGTTCACATTTGTACCGAGGTTACACAGAGCCATCGCTGCCATACGCTGACAATCCACCACTTCACTACCCAATAGCTGCACAAGCGGTGGCACGGCTCCTTGACGCAAAATCACTTCAGCAAAGTCACAGTTTGCAGATAGATTTCCGAGTGCCCGAGCTGCCTCACGCTGTGCTATGATACTTCCATGTTGGAGAGCTTCGACAACAGGTGGAATAGCACCGTTTGCCACGAGATGGCTTTGATTCTCCACATCTTCAGCCAGGTTTGCGACTGCACAAAGTGCTTGCCGCTGAACGCCCACATCAACACTCTTCAATGCAGAAAGGATTGGTGGCAAACCACCGCATTTGCAAATGTCCGATTTGTTTGCATCAGCAAATGATAATGTGCAGATCGCTGGTAGTACATCCGCTTGTAGGTTTGAGCTCTGTGTGCGAGCAAGGAAAAGAACGGGCTCCAGACCACCTTCTTCAGTAATCTGCTTCCGCAGGTCAGCATTAAGCGCAACTTTGACCAGCGCGAAAGCAGCGTACTGCCTAACTTCTTCGTCTGGAGCACTGGACAACGAAATCAGCAGCGGTAGCGAGCCTTCCTCGACTATGGCACGGTGGTTTTCAACACAAGTAGCAAGGTTAGCAATAGCCAGAATTGCAAATCGCTGAATCTCTAGTTCCACGTCCTCAGACCGTGCAAGAGACATAAGGGGTTCCATGGCACCACTTTCCATGAGAAGTTCACGCATAGCGGGATTCGTGGCAAGGTTGCAGATACCAAGCGCGCCAACCCGCTGAGAAGCCATATCAGGTGACAGCAAATACGAGATCAGTAGCTGGTGACCACCATGCTCGATAATGTCCTCGTGGTTCCGTCGGAAGGCGGACAGGTTTCCTAGAGCTCGACCAGCCTCACGTTGAACTTCCACAAACTGGGAGCGCATCATGGCAATAAGAGGCGGAACACCTCCATCAGCACATATCTTCTCTTGGTTCTCCTCCACCTCAGCAAGGTTCGCCAAGGTAGCGCAGCTTTGACGGGCAAGGTCCATGTCTTCAGATTGTGCGTGAGCAATTAACGGGGTCACTGCCCCACTTTTCGCGATTTCATATTTCGTCTCTTCACTCACGGACAAATTGCACAGTGCGGCACAAGCTTCCCGCAAAATCTCCAGATCATCGGACTGCAGTAATAACACCAGAGGTTCCAGACCACCTTCCTGCAGTATCTTGATCTTGTTCGCCTCACTTACACCAAGTCCGCGCAGAGCAGCAATGGCTTGATGATGCACATCCGTGTCCTCGGACGACGCCAAGGTGATAATCGGCTGTAACCCACCTTCTTCCACCATCCGAGTGTGGTTTTGCTCATTCGACGCAAAGTTTGCCAAGGCAAATGCCACGTAATACTGACTCAGTGCATCGGCTGTGCTTGCCAATGAAAACAGTGACAGCAAACATCCAGCTTCAACCAGCGCCGGGTGGTTAGCCTTCATAGCAGCCAGGTTAGCAACTGCGAGCACAGCATATCGTCGGGCTTCAAGCTCGCGGTCAAAAGCTTGAGCAAGTGCGATGAGCGGCTTTATAGTACCTAGACCAACAATTTGAACCTGATAGCTGGCAGTTGTGCTCAGGTTTGCGAGTGCTAGTGCAGCATACCTCTGGCAGACGTGGTGATCCAGTATAAGTGCAGCAGCTAGAGGTTGTAGCACACCCTCCTTCATCAATGCAGGCTGCACCTCCTCATTCGCCGTGAGATTAGCAAGACATCGGCAAGCTTCCGAGCGCGTGTTAAGATCCCTGGCTACTGCCAACGCCATTATAGACGCCAATCCGTTCTCGCGCAAAAGTTTGTCATGCAACTCATGCAACTCGACCAAATTGGCGATCGTGCTGCATGCGTATTCTTCGACAGCGGGATCTCCGGATAGGGACATCGAAATAATTGTTAGTAGTGCTCTATCCGAGATCTCCACTTTGTTTTCAGGCGTAGCCGAAAGCGCACAAAATGCCGCTGCAACTTCTCGCTGGATGCCAGGCTCGTCCGAGCGTGCCATCAGCACAAGGGGGTCCAGCATGCCTTCCTTCACGACAACGATACGGTTGCCCGGAGATATACAAATTCCACGAAGACACGCCAATGACTGCCGTTGGGCGCTCAACTCTTTGCAGCACGCCAAAGCGATAAGACGAGGAATTGCACCTTCGTCGACGATCAGAGGACGATACTCGTTGTTAACCGACAGGTTCGCCAGCGCAAAGGCACAGTACACACCCGAATGCACCATTTCAGGGTCCAATAGTTGTACAAGCGGCTCAATTGTACCAAGCTGTACAATTTCCTCGTGATTCTCCGGCTCAGCCGCCAGATTTCCGATTGTCATTGCTATGTACTGCTTCGCCACTGCATCATTTTCGTTCTCGACGTCCTTGAAGAATTTCACGAGTGGTGGTAGCGCACCTTCTTCTACAATTTTTACCCGGCTTGCGGGGCATGACGCCACATTAGCCAGACACAGGCATGCCAAGCGAAGCGCTTCGGGGTCACTTGACTGAAGAATGAGCGTGAGCAAGGCTTTTACTACACCCTTTGACACCATCTTTTCGTGTAGCTCAGCATTAGTCGATATTTCAGCCAGACTGAATGCAACATCGCGTTGCTCGGTTGGTTTGCGCTCGCGACGTCCGCGCGCGATGAGCTGCTCAAGTACCTTGGACATTATACCTAGGCTGTTGGCACACTACCCAGCTACTTACGCGACCCTTAACAGTTGGTGCCCCCTGGCCACCACGGAAACCGTCAACGAACATGAAGAGATCATGAGTACGTGTTCATAAGCGACATGGCGCGTGTGTGCTACCTCATTACTCGGCAGGATCGCCAAACTCCTCTGCAATACGCTGAAGGTGGTAGCTTCTGGCGTCGGGGGCATTCTTGCAATAAAAGTTCGAAATGAACGCTTCAATCTGCACGGACGGCAATGAGTATTAGTTTCGGTCCAGGTTCTGAATTTGCGGATCACGCACGACGCACCCTTGATCGAAAGAATGACAGTGACGAGCTGGTGATATGTACTCGGCAGAACTGGTGGAGGTCCGTCCTGCAAAGAGAGCGGAGTTCTCGTTAGCGTGGGATCAATGTAGTGCTGCTCCTGGGGGTGGTTACAGCATCACGAACGAGATGTGCTCCTACCAGTGTGGCTTATCAGAGTGTGCTTTGTACACTGAAAAATCTTCGAGGACGCCCAGCGACTGGAAAGACGCGTTCTTGACATATACGTAGAATACCTGCATCAACAAGCAAAAGCGCCCGCGCTGTTACAGAAAGCACCACCCAACTACTGAGCAGGTTTTAAGGCTGATGCACTTACGCGGTTCTGCTTGTCAAGGAGCGAGTCTTCGATGTACTCGACGAACTCCGAGCTTGCAAATCGCTTGATCAACGACGGCGCCTCGTTCCTTCGCCAAACACCCGGTTCAGCTCAGCTCAGCTACCACGCACCCAGAGCTCGCTGTTTCGTCCGCAGCCCGCGTACCGGAAGCGCAACCGTCGGCACCTGAAGACGGCGCAGTACTCGTCCAGCTGGCGCTCCTCCAGCAGTTCGAT
Source organism: Phytophthora fragariaefolia (assembly GCA_030267785.1). Lineage (NCBI taxonomy): Eukaryota > Oomycota > Peronosporomycetes > Peronosporales > Peronosporaceae > Phytophthora > Phytophthora fragariaefolia. Next base: position 9,043 of record BSXT01002140.1, on the reverse strand, counting down.
CGATTCCAGCAGTCGACTGGCCGGGTCCGGCAGTGGCTCCTTGAACTTGCGGTAGTACACGTCCGCGGTCTGGCGCCACGCGCAGCTGCTCCGTCAAGACCGCGAGCCCAAACTGGCGCGCAGCACGTGCTCAGCACGCACCTGCTCGAGCGTGTACGGGATGGCGGCGTCGCAGGCGCCGAACGTGGACGCGGCCGCGTCCTCGGGCAGACTCAGCGCCAAGCGAGGCGCCGCATCCCCCGCCTCTGACTGGCGCACGACTTTGACCGCGTGTTGGCGCAGGAACGCGCGCAGCTGCGTCTCCACTGGCGCTCGACGTCGACGCCGTCCCCTGCGCGCGGGGGAACCCTTCGGCCCTTCGAGCCACGGGAAGCGCTGCGTCATCCCGCCACATGCACAGCACGCGTCAGCGTCAGCGTCAGCGTCAGCCGCCACCGTCTGTCTGCAGCCAGCCACGCACCGTCCGCCGCAGCAGCAGCACGGCCGCGTACCCGAGCGCGAACCACAGCAGCGTCTGGCTCAGCTCCTGCGCCATGCTCGCTCCAAGTGGGTAAATGGCGTGCGCCACACCATTTGACACGCCCCCGCCCCATTTGTGCGTGCGCCACACCATTTGACACGCCCCATTTGTCCGGCTCCAAGCGCGGAAACCCACTCGAGGCACGCGCCCCTGAATGGTGTGGCGCTGGTGTGCAGCGCATCCCCTTCAGCTTGAGTTGCTGCAGAGACGCGCTCATTCGCCAAGTCTCTCGGTAGCGCGCAAGTGACCATCACTCGCGGGTTTTGCAAGGGACCATCACTCGTGAGCTCGTCGCCATGGACTCGCTGCACTCCGGACTGCACCACCCCGCGCAGCGCGCGTGGAGCGAGCCGCACTTGCACCCGTCGCAGCTCATGTACCCGCTGTTCGTGACGCTGCGCGCCGAGGACCGGCCAATCCGCGGGCTCGAGCCCGAGCTGCAGTGGGGCCAGGGCGCGGACGGCGGCTTCGCCACGCTCGTGGAGCACCTGCGCGCGCTCATGGCCAAGGGCCTCTCCAGCGTCATGCTCTTCGGCGTCGTGGACGACAAGGACGCGCGCGGCTCCATGGCCGACGCCGACGCCACGCCCGTCATCAAGTGCACGGGCGCGCTGCGCCGCGCGCTGCCGGAGCTGCTCGTCGCCTGCGACGTGTGCATGTGCGAGTACACGGACCACGGCCACTGCGGCATCCTGCGCGACGTGGACGGCGAGCCCGTGCTGGACAACGCGCGCACGCTCGAGCGCCTCTCCAGCATCGCGCTGGCCTACGCCAAGGCCGGCGCGCACATGGTGTGCCCGTCCGACATGATGGACAACCGCATCGGCGCCATCCGCCAGACCTTCAACGCCAACGGCTTCGAGCACGTGTCCATCATGGCCTACACGTCCAAGAAGGCGTCCGTCATGTACGCGCCCTTCCGCGACGCCGTCGAGTCCACCTTCCAGGGCGACCGCAAGCGCTACCAGCACCCCGTGGGCAGCACGAGCCACGCCGCGCTGGCCTTCGAGCGCGATGTGCAGCAGGGTGCCGACAGCGTCATCGTCAAGCCCTCGCTTTTCTACTCGGACATCGTGGCCAGCTTCGCCGCCAAGAAGACGGTGCCCGTGGTCTGCTACCTCGTCTCGGGCGAGTACAAGATGGTCAAGGACTACGGCGACTCCACCAACTCGCTCGAGAGCGTCGTGCGCGAGGCCCACCTTGGCCTGCTGCGCGCCGGCGCCAGCGTGCTCATCACGTACTTCACGCCCTACATCCTAGACCGCTGCGCCAAGTGGTAGAGTGGAGACCGCGTTGCTCATTGTAATAGATGATTGATTGTGTGATGGATGCATTGGGGGTCATCGGTACGGCAGCAGGAGCGGCGAAAACGCTGAGAAATGAACCACCTCATTGACCAGTGTCTCGATCTTGATATCTTGATACCGGTACATCTGTCAATATGCATGTAGCCATGTGGTCGTCTCTGCGACGTGTGTCGTCCTGTTTCCAGTAGGTCTCATTTTTATCCAATGGGCAATCGCCATCGCATTGTATGGCCCCCCGCCCAGCCTCATACCGAGTTCTTTTTGCCATGGACGCGGAGCAGTTGACGCACGAGATCGCGGCCGTGGGCGGCGCCATCCGCGAGCTGAAGGCGGCCAAGGACGCGGCCAACACGGAGCAGATCGCGGCGCAGGTGCAGCAGCTGCTGGCGCTCAAGGCGCAGTTCAAGGCGCTGACGGGCGCGGACTACGCGCCGCCGCAGGCCGCCAAGAAGCAGCCGCAGGCCAGCGCCGCCGCCGAGCCCGCGGCCGAGGGGAAGAAGTCCAAGAACCAGCTCAAGAAGGAGAAGAAGGCGGCTGAGCAGGCGGCCAAGAAGGCGGCGGGCGGCGCCAAGCAGGCCGCCAAGCCCAAGCAGAAGAAGGCCAAGCCCTCGGACAGCGCCAAGCCCGTCGAGAGCGCCGCCGTGCCCTCGGACGCCGCGCTGCTGCTGCGCCAGGCCGAGTTCCAGCACCAGGTGCTGAGCTCCGGCGCCGCGGCCGGCGCGCAGGTCGTCACGCCCTGGGACGTGGAGGCCGAGGACGGCGTCGACTACGACAAACTCGTGGAGCAGTTCGGCAGCACCAAGATCCCGCCCGAGATGGTGGAGCGCATGGAGCGCCTCACGGGCCACAAGGCGCACCGCTACCTGCGCCGCGGCTACTTCTTCTCGCACCGCGACCTGGACGTCATCCTGGACGCCTACGAGAAGGGCGAGAAGTTCTTCCTCTACACGGGGCGCGGCCCGTCCTCGGGCAGCCTGCACATGGGCCACTTGATCCCCTTTACTTTCACGGCCTGGCTGCAGAAGGTCTTCGACGTGCCGCTCGTGATCCAGCTCACCAACGACGAGAAGTTCCTCTTCAAGGACCAGACCCTCGAGGAGAGCGAGGTCATGGCGTGGGAAAACGCCAAGGACATCATTGCCTGCGGCTTCGACGTTAAGAAGACGTTTATCTTCGCCAACACCGACTACATCAAGGAAATGTACCCGCAGATTCTCAAGGTGCAGAAGTGCGTCACGTACAACCAGGTGCGCGGCATTTTCGGCTTCACGGGATCGGATAACATCGGCAAGTCGTCGTTCCCGGCCATCCAGGCCGTGCCGTCTTTCTCGGAAACGTTCCCCGTTGTGCTTGGTGGACGCAAGGGCCTCCGGTGCCTTATCCCTCACGCCATTGACCAGGACCCGTACTTCCGTATGACGCGTGATGTGGCGCCACGTATTGGCTACCTGAAGCCTGCCTCAATGCACTCCAAATTCTTCCCCGCTCTGCAGGGCAGTACTACCAAGATGAGCGCTAGCAAGGCGAGCACCACTATCTACATTTCGGACTCGCCGGAGGATATCGCCAACAAGATCAAGAAGTACGCCTTCAGGTAAGCCATACGTGTTGTGAGATCATTATGTATTTATTACTCGCTGTATTCTGACTTCTTGATTTGTTTGCTCAATTCACAGTGGTGGAGGTGAAACCAAGGCTGACCACGAAAAGTACGGCGCCAACCTGGAAGCCGACATCCCGTTCCAGTACCTGTCCTTCATGCTAGAGGGCGATGAAGAGCTTGCACGCATTGGCCGTGAATACGGTGCTGGCCGCATGATGTCGGGTGAGGTGAAGCAGAAGCTGATCGACGTCATGGCTGAGTACACCTTGGATTTCCAGAAGCGTCGTGCTGCTATTACCGACGATCTGGTCTCCGAGTTCATGAGCGTGCGCCCCCTAGAGTTTTAGGCACTGCTAGCTCGTTCTGTGGGGCTAAGTGGTCGATACAATTGTTGGTACAAAACAAGTGTCACTTTCTGTGCCTGCATTTGTGCCTGCATTTTATATTCGTAAGTTACTGTCAATATTCTTCGCCTTGCAAACGTGGAAGTGCTCAAAAGCGAGGACTGGAGCGCTTGTACACTGCCCACACCACCAAGACGCAAAAATGCTATACTTAGTACGAAGTAGGAGCTTTTACTTCAGTTGGCTTGAAAATCGGATGAACCAGCAAAATAAGCGTGACAGCGGTGGTCTTGGAGGAGACAGCCTTGCTGCACGAAAAGTGAACACAGACGAACATATACGTGGGGTGCATTTCTGTTCACTGCATCGGACACAGCGAATTCAGCACGTCGACAGTCAGTAGCTTCATTCTTGATTCTTTTTGAGACGGGATTCAATCTCTCAAGGGTTCAAATCACCAGCAACGCAAGCGACTAATGGAGCACCAGCTACCAGGTTATGGTACAATGCGAGCCATGCTTGGATCACCTAGCAGAAGTAATTACATCAGATCAAGCTATAAGAGAAGTATCTCGCCCAGCGTATGCCCACCTCGTGCATGCGAAAACAGTTGCAAATGCTCCGTCCTGGCTTGATTGGATCCGCGACATATGGAATCACAGCGGAGCATTGCGCGGATACCACTTTATCTGGCGGAAGCAGAAAAAACTCTCTGCACAACAACCAACACATAACGTAAGTCCGGACAATTCTCTCTTCGTACAAGGCTCAAATACCAACCCGTCGCTCTCGATTGAAATGCCAAAGTGACGATAATCGAACGTGATATACGTTTCTAGGAAAAGCATCAGCAGGCTGCCAATACCTGTGCGCCACGTAACATGACCATTGCGGGAGAATGTGTAGCACCACTTCGGCTGCGGCCCAGCTTCACAGGGGCCAAAAGCATGCGCGAGTTCTTCCGGGGAATCACGTGATATGTTATCCGAATAGCTCCTTCGTCTCCCTCCTTGTGCCTTGTGAGCGCTGGTGCTCGCAAATGACTTGTGATGCGTATCGCCGCAAGCCTGTGAAAATATGCCAGCACGCAGAACCAGGACGGTAAGTCACAATATCATTTTGATTTGATGAAGAAGATAACATACCTGCAAAAAGCGAATTACCAAGATCACCAATACGTAGGATGATATTCCACCGGTGAACGCGCATTTTAAGTCTGCATGAAGCTGCGTGTTAGAACCAGCACATTGTAACACAAAGCAAACACCTACCGTTGCGGAGGAGATGGCTTTTCAAAATCAGCACCAAAGGGCGCAAGGCTGGCATCTCCGCCTGAAATGAATAAATTAAATCACGGGCACCCAGTCCAGTGTGGCCAACAGAATGACCGGATGTTAGGTCAAGCAGCACATCCGGTTGCGTTGGGTCGAGAGAGTAAGTCATCTTGAGCACTGGAATTTTGGCACTGCCAAGTAACTCCAGTTCTTTTGTCCACGGCTGACGCTCTACCTCGGCTGCTAGTGCCGCCAGAATTGTCAAGGGTTGCTCTCCTGCCAACGACCTTGCAGCCAGTACACAATCAATGTCACTCACAGGCAATGCTAGCCGTGTATAACTTGAACCGTAGACGTCGATCATTGCATCAGGCCACAGGGATCGCACCAGCTCCTGCAGGGAGTCGATTGCTTGCTGTTGGTGCATCTCCCTTGATGCCAACTGGGCGTCCAAATAATCTACAAAACCTTCAAGTTGTTTACTGAGATTGCTGCGACACCAAGAACAGCGAAGTTGCATAGTTAGCGATAACAGCCTCGATTCATAAATACGATAATCTCTACCTGTGAAATTGCTCCTCAGTCATGTACTGCGAGTAAGGAGGACAAACCACATTCAGTGACCGGGCTGCAGCTCCAGGGAGTGAGTAAAACTGCTGTTGCTGTTGCTGCTGAGGCAGTCGATGGCTAGGCCCCGCTCGCGGTAGGTCAACACTTTCGACTTCACTGAATAAATAACTTGGATTGCGGCGATACTTTGGGGACTCCCCGTTAATAGAGTTCGGGGCGCTGTCACCGGAGGTGAGCTTACGCCCACGCATATTTTTCTTGTGCCGCGCATAATGCCGTGGAAGCGGATATTGGTTGTTGAAGCTACCACACTCATTCTCTGGCGTCGTGATCTCTCGAGTGCTGTGCCAACTCTCATTGTCATATCCATTTTCTTCAGCAGACTTGTGTGGAGTAGTCTCTTGGCGTGTAGCCTGCGCAAGCTTCATTTTGCTTTGCCGGAGCACTGCTTCCTTAAACAACAACTTCCCGCTGGGTGATATCGGGACGCCGTCCGCTTGGTTACCATGGGACTCGCTATGACCCGCAAAAGAGGATGCTCGATCCCGTTGCGGCAGTTTGTGACATGGTCCGGAGCGTCTGATAGCACTTTTAGGCATCCTAGCAAAGTATTACCAATTAGCCAATATACAGCACGTTGGCCCGTCGCACAGCGAACGAGCAGCCCACCTACCTGCTGAGGCGTGGGAGGCCGTAGCAGGAGCAAAAAGAAGCATCACTTACGGGGGGGTTGCAGGAATCGACACCTGGCGCTGTGCGTAGCTTTGATGGGACCGCGACGGTGCGGCAAACTTGGCCGATCCAATGGGGTCGTCGTATCCCGCGGGCCTGCGTACGAGCCGCTACGCATTAGTATCCCCCCTCCACACCCCGCCGTCGGGAAAGAGCTGCACGCACCTGTACTCGTAGAACGCCGGGTAGAACTTGCGGACGTCGTGCGAGAAGTGGCACTTGTCGCCGTAGGGGCAGCCGTAGCCGGACAGCATCTTGGTGCAGGGCGTCGCCGACTGCTGGTGCCGCAGCTTCTTGTGCTTGTGGCTGGAGCTGCGACGGCCCGCGCCCGGCAGCGACAGGGCGTGGCGGAAGTGCTGCGGGCCGTCGGGCGGCGGCCTCGCGCCAAGCGGCGGCGCCCAGTGCTGCGGGTCGTCTGCGAGCTGCGCGTCGTCCATCTGGTTGCTTGGCGACGTGCACGCGCTCGCCACCGCCACTTGGCCGCGCTGCATGTTGCCGTGCGACGCGCCTCCGGAATCAGAAACTGGCGCGGTCCGTCGCTGCTGCTGCTGCGTTCAAACCTTCAAACGCGCGACACGCGGAAAGGCGAGCACAGACGCCGCGAGCGAGTGGAGCGCCGAGAGGATTTTCCGCCGCGCTGCTCCGCGTCGCTCCGGGGGCGGGAGGGGGCGCGAGTGCTGCCCGTTGGTTGTTGACCTGAATGAGAAGATACTGCTGAAGTTGACGTTTTGGCCGGCGGCGTGGTGTGGACCACACACGACACACACACGCCGACATAGAAGACGCATGAGGAAGGACGCAGACGGGACGATGCCAGCGAAGGAGCTGATTGCTACCTATTGTTATTGTGCTAGTACGTGGGTCACATGTTGCCGGCGCGGTACTCCTCGAGCTTCTCGAGCGTGCCGGTCTCGAGGAACTCGTCGATCTTGGCGGACGACGACTTGCCCACGCCCTTGAGCTTGAGCGCGTCCTTGCCGCACGAGATCGCGGACTCACACTCGCGGATGGCCTTGGCCACCTTGGACCACGTGCCGCCCTTGAACTTCTCGCCGCGCTTGAACTCGAAGCCCGAGAGCTCGGCGAACGCGTCGGCCAGCGCCTGGTTGGCCTCGCACGTGGCCTCCGCCTTCTTGCGGGGCTTCTTGGCCTTCTTGTCCTCGTCGTCGTCCTGCGCCTCCTCGTCCTTGACGTCGTCCGCCTTGCGCTTGCGGTCGCGCGTCTTTTTCTCCGTCTTGACCTCGGCGTCGTCGGCCGCGCCCTTCTTCTTCTTGGGCGACGCCGACTCCTTCACGCCGAACTTCTTGATCATTTCCTGCAGTAGTTGAAGCAGTAGGCATCGGGTTAGAGCTTCCATGTCTAATTGAGCCCACGCTGCTGTCACACCTTCAGCGCTGCGTCCAGCTGGAACTCGCCCTGAGGAACCACAACACCGCGTCACACATCGCACACCATATAAAGTATTGTAACAGCGGGCGTCGCACATTCTCACGGGTGGCATTGAGCATCGTGCCGGCCTCCACGGCAGCATTGACGGGATTCTGAGTACACAGGCGGGCGGCACGAAGACGTTAGCGGCGATAATTACAGCAGGCAACTACTGCGAAAGCGCGCGCACGCACAGTGGGGACCTTGACGCCCTCCTTGGCGCAGAGGGCCAGCAGCTCCTTGGCCGCCTTCTTGCTCGCCTCCCGACTCGACATGGCTACGGACTCGGTTGGAGTTTTGGCGGGAACGGTGAAGCCAACTGGTATACAGAATGCAGATGCATTGTCCTAGGATCATAGGGTGATATTTCAATCCGTTTAAGGATTTTTCGGTAGGGACAGGCACACAGAATATTGCCGTCGGATCGTAGTTATATTTCAAAATTGCAAATTCATGAAATTATACTTAACCACACCCCAATAGACTATAGTAGATACACACAGGATAGGGCACACCTGTACAGGGCTCCCGATTATGGTATTGTTATTTATCACAAGCATCTACACAGCATAAATAATGTTATTGCTTCTCTTGCGTCAGCAAATAAATAATGTCATAACCAACAACCAACGCATAAATAAGAGCATAAGAGAACATCATATTACCCTTTATCTCATCTACCGTTTGGGCCGACCAATACTGCTCATTCTGGCGGAGGAAGAGCAGCATCTCCAGAGTGATCGGCTGCAGGCTGTGTCGCTCCTGGCAATAAGTTGTTCTGGCGACGCTAAAAAAGCGCTCGGCAATGTTAGACGTAGGAGGAATACTCCCGAGTAGCTCGTACCTTGGTGCCACCGATGCCAGGCGACGTCGCTTTTGAAGCTGCTCTACGAAAGAGCCCTCGTCGTCGCTCCCTGCGGCTTGGCCAGCAGCTTGGTCGCTCGCATCGTCCCAGCGGAGCGGACGCACGACAGCCTTCTCGCCTCGCGTGAGGCGGCCTGCCTTCCCTCTCAGGACCCGAACGCAGTCTGTAAGGTTTGACACGTAGAAGGCCGCGAGTGAAGATAGTCCGCGATGTGGAAGCGTGTAGGAGGTTAGACGTAAATTGCAAAGTGATATTAGTTGGTTAAGGCCTTGTGGCCAGCCGTCTGGGCAGTGCTCAAGGCGGTGCTAAAATGAATGAATTTGATTGGTCAATCCACTTCAAGTTGAAGTGGGTTGACGTGCGCTATACAAAAGTAAATGTGCACGACAGAGATCATGCA